>SNQJ01S0076240.1:63061-79545 GCA_010110895.2 Picea sitchensis
ATCCCACTCCTTTTTCTAAGAGTGATGTGTACCACACATGTTTTCCTCACTGCTAGTTCAGAACTCTCTGAACACGGGAGAATCCCACTCACCTCAAGCATGCTCCCTCCAAGTCATAAGAGTGTTTCCTTCGATTGGAATAGTCTTGTTGAGCATCTCCTTCCTTCTTTTGTTCCCTTTCAAATAAGGGTTTAAGCTTATTAAAAACAAATCTACTGATGTATAGTATATGAAGGAGCCTCTGCAAGCATTTTATCCTCCTTGAATTGGAAAGCTATAGGTTCTCCTAGGCTTGTGTCAACTCCTAGTTAGCCATCAAAATTTTATAGAATACCTAGTGAATATTTGGGGATTCTTCCTCAGTTGCATATCACATTAGGTGGGAAGACTGTTATGGTCGATATGAAACTGGTGAATGACCCATTAGACTTCAATATGCTTCTTGGGCGTGATTCTTTATATGATATGGATGTTGTGTTGTCTATTCTATTTCAAGTGATGCATTTTCCTCACAACAGAAATATTGTCACCATATATTAGCTTTCATTTAATAATCACCATCTTGATTCACCTTTAGACCATGCTACCCCATTTTATGTTCCTATTATCTAGGTGGAATATAATCCACCATAAGTGAATTATGTGGCATCATATCCTAAGTGTTTAATTTCTTATGAGAAGGATATTTCACATTCATGTTTTCCTTTTTGGGATATGGTCTCGAAAATTGATCAGGGGATCTCGACGACATTTGCTGACATTGGTCAGAAACTCCATCATAATAACGATTATGATCAACCTAATTTTCCCACCTAGGATATTGACTCTCCAAGTTCACATGATTTCCTCGATTTTGAGTTTCCTTTATATGAGACCATCTTGGAAGTCATGGCTTCAACCTATAATCCAAAGTTAGATGTGAAGCATCTATCATCTATTATTCATGATTTTGGAACCGATGAGGGTTAACACAATGAGTTTTGATCTAGAATTGGGGGCATTTTCTAGGGTATCCAGTGAAATTCCTTTCCCTGACCATTTTGCACCTCAGAAATATTTTTCAGAACTTACCACCAAATTATTTTCTCTCATTCACATCAAAGAATAATTTTTTATACCTCGTTTGTGTCTTGATGGGCACCATCAAGGAGCTGCCATAACTTGCAAAAATACTCACAATGAGTATCTTCATATGAAAACATTCGATATTATGTGGCATGACCGTGGCATGGTGATCCACATCATGCCAAAAACAACCCATGAGTTCATCGATGATGATAGGTATCATTTTCCGGAGCCTAGCAACTACCTCTACTTTGCATAATCTGTTAGAATGCATAGTGCTTTGTACATAGGCATGTGATGTGAGTGATTTTTATTTTTGGTGGGTTGATTTGGTTCAATGCTTATCATGTCTGGTGCTTGATTTGCATCTATCACATATATCTCCTTGTCCCTCGTCATAAGCACACCCATGGTGAGGTCAAGAGCTTAACATAGGTTGCATCAGTTGTTAATCGTGTCTATGTTAAACCAACATTTTTCATTACATTAAGCATTCATAGAATCTACATGCATATACATACGTACAGATTCCAATAAGATGATTTGGAGTCATAAATATGAGATGAACCATATGTACATAAAATAGATAGTTAGTATATCATGTCCAAAAAATCCAAAAACATTTGTCTTTTTTTGAGATTTCACTATGCACTTCAACCTTGAGTCTAGTAGTTATGATGACATCCAATGAACCATGAGGTACATGTTTTAAACTAGAATATAAGGATAGGTTTTTCCTTGTAACACCATCTTGAATTATTAACCATCCACTCTGCCTTCACAAAGCCTTAAGTTCGATCCCATCGGGTTGCGACATTAGCCATTCTCTTTTGCATGCTATAACTTGTATGGCAGTGCCTACCCTTCATGGGAACCCTAGTTAGCACCTTAATTTCCATTTGGTTCCCATCCTGCAATTTCTTGTAGGCCCGAGAACCATACTTTATATTTTCCATGACTCGAAGTTGATCCTCATTCTTCTCTCTTCATCTATGTTTTGACCATATCTCGAGGGGGTTCCCATCTTTTTTGTTACTTTACAGTTGCACATGCATATTGCTGCTTATGTATTGGTGCCTATTGTTGTGCTTCTATTTGATTTGAACCCGCTTACCACCATTGTAGTCACTTTTAAATCTTTTTCGTGCTCATTAAACCATGAAAAGGACACCTTATCGAGTACACTTTTACCTTTTTTCATACTCGTAAAAATATACGAAAAAGATACCATTGAGCACACTTTTATCTCTCTTTTTAGCTCGTAAAACCATGAAGGAGACACTGAAAAAAAAAAGAGTGAGTTTTTTTTTACCATTGATTTATATTTTCAAAAGTGGAAGCTATCATTTATGTTGCCATTAAACATGGCACCTATTTGTGTCATTGTCTTATAGTTGGGTTATAGATTTCCTAGGAGATGTACCATTAGTTTGTGTCATATAATCCTCCGACTGGTTACTCTTCCAGTGATTATAGAGAGAGATTGAATGCCTCATGTGTTGTTGCACTATATCAATGTTTCTCTTGAGTCAATGATGCCAGGTCATCATTATGTCATGCTATATGTTCAAGGGAAGTAAGTTTGAATTGGCCATTTGTTGTCATGTTTGTTGGGTATGTGTTATATTCTTTGCACAACTAGCTATAGTGTCTGCTACGTTGCACTGGGCGTGTAGGGTGGTTTGAAATTTTTTTTCCTCACGAAATGTGTCGCATTTTTTGCCTCATTTTTCATGTTGCCTCGATTTACGTGTCCATTGTTGGGCGGGTTTTCAACACATGGTTTTTGCCGATGGTTTTCTATTTTTAGTTTAGGAATTAGGGTTGTTGACTAATCAAGGTCATTGGGTTAGGGTTTTGGATGTCGCTGGATCCTATATGTATATTGTATTGTAAACAATGTATCACTATGAATGAATATAAAATATGCTAGTTTTCCCAGTTTGGGTTTCCAAGGGAAAAATATCCGTGTAATGTGTGTAATTTCCATTGTATCTTTTCTATTCTTTTTTTGAAAATCAGTTTGTAGTAAAATATTGTACAAGGTTAAAATCTACATTCTTGAGCATTCAAGTCGACTATCCTTGCTTCAGTTGTACTTGTTGATTCTATCTCTTCACATCATCTCTCGGTGTATGTTTTGTGTCAATTGATGGGGGATACATTAAGGCCCTCCTTCGATGGATCTCTTCCTATTGACACCAACACATTATCTAAGAGAGGAATATAGAAATTAGGTAGTATCCCGGAGCTTGCATTCCTCAGTGGCAAGTCTTCTCCCAATAAAAAATGGTTTACATCATTGACTCCTTCTCGCTTGATTATATGAGTGTTTGACATCAAATCCTCTATTCACACTTGCTATATTGTACTAGGAGTGTGGGTGAGAAATGGTAACACCCTTTTCAAAGCCCACATTTTGCATCTGTTCTTGAATCATGCCCAAGTATACCATGTGGGCCAGGAGGTGAAAACCTAACAAATTTCACCTAGATACGCACAACCCATAGTTCTGCAGCCCTCAAAATGACCTACCCTCAACCCGCAACCTACAAAAAAACATTCACACACTTCCACAGCTCACAAATCACACCTTGCGTACCCATAACCAAAAGACACTTCTTCCCATAGTCTCTCACCTCTGTAAATCCACATACCCACATGCCCACATACCTGTAGGCCCAAAAAACTGCACTCCTGCATCACCTACCATGTCACACTCCCTACGCCTCCACCCATTGACGAGGAAAGCACACACTCATCTACCATGTAGAGTTGAATTATTTTATGAAGGCAATCCCTACATGCCCTCCCATTTAATGAGCGTTTGTGGCTAATTAATGGGAAATAATTCTCACACATTCCATTATGATCAGTGTGTATGCTGAAAATAGTTACTATTTAATAAGCTGCATGTTCCATGGGTACGAAGGGATAAGTTGGAACAATTAATGGACCTTTAATGGTGATTAAAGGGTATCCGTTTATAATACCCCTAGGCCGATCCCCATGTGTAAATATCAATGTAACTGTACTTTAGTTATAACCTGATGAGCTAAAGTAACAAGTTGAGGATTTGGTTCTGCACACATTAAATTAGTGCGCAAGGATATCACATCAAAGGAGTGCACACTATTGTAAAAGGATACATTGTGCAATTTATTGTTTGGCGTGCACCCGTGTAAGCACACAATAATGGTGCATTGAAAGTAAAACAACTTAATGAATGCAACACGCACAAATATTAAGAGAAGGGATGGCACACTGAAGGAATATGCACGTAACCATGGAATCAACGCACACTGGTTTAGTGCAGGTTTTTGAAGGATAAAGACCCCCTTTGTATATAGTCATGATGTAACGCTCACCTGTGAAAGGGCGTGAGGTTGGAACACTGAGGAAAGAGTTCCCACAACCCATAAGTTTTGCACACACTAGTTTTAATTGCGTAGAATGTTTATTTAGAGGTCGAGGAGCCTGTATGCAAAAGCTCAGTACTTCTGTACTAATATGTAAATGTAATCACATGCAAATGAATGAAAATACATGCATGTGGCAGACCAACCATGCAAAAGAGTTCAAGGGGCTTAAAATCCACTAGCTGAGGTCAAGGGGGAGGGTGAAAGGGGCTTATAGCCAAAACATCATATTTTATTAATATTTCTTAAAAAGTGTAAAGTAAGGATATAATATTATATCCTAAGTCTCGGGAAGGGGACAAGTGGATAAAAGCAACTTTCAACATGACACGTGTCAAGTTGGGGACATGCTGTGGACAAAAGACAATTCTCAACCCGACAGGTGTCAAGTTGGGAACATGCAGTCAAATGATTCAGACTAGTCCATTGGGGCACCCAATCATTCATGGATTTTTTGACCATCACAGGGGGAAGAGCGCTGATTGATCTACCATCGAGTGGATTTCTCTGTCATGCCCCAACTGTTATGTGAGTGATCCAATTGTTGTTGTCATGAGCTGATTATTACTGTGATCAGTATGTTGAATACTATCGTAGATACCTGTGTATGATATAGCTTGGATAACTTATTTGAAGAGGCAGGTTGTCAGGCATGTGGGACATTGGACTGAAGAGGTGGGTTGTCAGGCCCGTGGAATATTACATTCTCTCAGGTGAGATAATTGTTGGGAATTATTTCCTGAGGTGTCAAACTGAAATGACAGGGCTTTGAGATTTCCTATCCATCCTGTTGCTGAAGCCTTGGAAGGGAAGTAGGGCAGTCAAGGGACTGTTGAGCAGAGAAGGGGCACACTTCCTGGGGTGGGACATGCATGTGGGGAATCAGAGACTATAGGCTGTCAGTGCAAATTGGCATCTATGACAAAATTTCCTGTAATTGAGTCACCTGTGTATGAGCTACATGTGACCGAGTTCCTGTAGAGCGAGATACTTTAGCCTGGTCAGGAACCCTTTCCCAAGTGGAGTTTAGCCCCAGGTTGGGGGTGACTCACAATTGATATTTATGAATGATGTGGTTTAAGGCTGGGAGGAACGTGGAAGGTCTGCCTACAATTGGTGTCTTTTATTCCAAAAGATAAGTGCCAGTTGGGTGTTAAATCATGTTTGCAAATTATATTTATGAAATTTCTGTTATGCATTTATGTTATTCATGTTGTTTTTATAATTCTTTTATAAATTGTGTATAAATCTGTCTAGAAAATGTACATAATCATGCATTGCATAGTTTCTATAGGTTTTTAATTAAGGATAGAGTTGTGGCAGAGCAATTTAAGTGGAATTGCTGGTAAGTTGGTATTAGAGCATTAACGGAACGTGTTAAGTAATAGAATGGCCCAACCAAGGTGGTTGGGTATGTTACAATAAGGTATCAGAGCAAGAAATTTTCAAGTGGTACTCCCCCTTGGGAGTATGGGGGTGTTACAATATGGTATCAGAGCCCAGTCTACAACACTGAGGCTGGATGGGACATGTTAACATCATGTCAAAGCGGTTTTCGCAGAGAATTGAATTTGTGAGTGGCCGAATTTTCAAGTTTTATTCCGTCCATGACAAGAAATTGAAGCAATTGAGAGGAATTGGGTAAAATCCCCAACTTATGTTGCTAAATTTATGGAGGAATTGGGAAAATTCGCACTGGAAATGGCAACTAGTGGCACACTCAGGAATTAGCATGAAGAGGTTGAATTTAAATATGCAAGAGTGAAATTGAACAAATTTCATGAATGTAGAATGTCCATGGTGGAAATTGGTTGAGAATCGGGCAAAAGCCCCAATTTCTGCAATGAAAACTATGGAAAAATCAGTTAAGTTCCGAGAGAAGTGTGCACACTAAGTAGAAATGATGCATAAGGTGCATAGACGTGGGAACTAAAAGATGAATAATACACTACATGGAGTTCGAGATGTGGAGAAAATATTTTGTGCAACTATGCACGTTGAACTTTTGGCGTCGCGTAGAAAATAGGGGTGTATAGGGTATGTAAAATAAGTTTTGACACTGCACCATGTATAATATGCGGCGTGCAATAAAAATGAATCGAATATTAACATTGCAATATGGAAGATTATGCTGTACAAGAAATAATGTGATACACATATGCACTATTGACATAATGTAATTTGAATCCATAGAGGTGCGCATAGTGTTGTACTGTTGGTGCATGACACCAAAGTCGTGCTCTGTAAATATTGGTGTGTGATAGAATACTAATGCATGGAAAGAGTATTGGTGCACGAAGCAAAAACTCTTAACCTTGAAGTGGTGTAGTGAAGTGCTGGTATTGCGCACAGAGTGTTTGTGCACGCCACAAAGGTTGTGCTCAATAGAGTAATGGAACGCGACAAAAATGTATGCACACTGAGTATTGGGGTGTAGTATGTGCCACATTATAGTGTTGAGTATGTAAAACTGGTGCATATTAATAATTGAAAAGTAGTGCGCACACAATTATTTGGGCAGTCAATATTCTCAAGAAATCAAAAGAAAGAGTTCTGAAGTTTTATGGAAACAAAACTATACATAATTTCATGATTTTGTTAACTTGTCTTGCCTAACAAATTTTGTTGGCTGCACATTTTGTAGAGGCAAAAACATTAGATCAAGAAGGATCAACATGAGTTGAGAATTATGGAAGATGTTCATGAGATTTTCAGTCATGAAGAAGAGAACAGAGGAACATATGTCCATATGGGTATTGAAGGTACAAATTCGTATGGACATGGAGAGGGTAAGGAAGAAATAATGAACTTGATGGAAGCCATAAAGAGTTTGTAGAGGGATGTCTTGATTCATAAAGATGACAACGAAAGGATTATGGACACCAATGATCTACAGGAAGACTTCAACATTAAGTTGATGCAGAGCTTGAACAAAATTGAGAAGAAAATGAATAAGCAGACTTAGTCAAGCAGATCAGGAAGCTATAGGTCCCATGATAAGAGGGGAAGGTCAATGCACACCAAAAGTGCTAACAGACAACACCATCACTCTCCAATACATTCCACTAGGAGAGCGCGTAGTAGTTCAAGTCCTGTTAAGAAACCTAAGAAGACTGGAGTGGATGAACTACAGGGGGAAATGAACAAAATGAAGCGTCCTACTTTTTATGGTTAACATAAGAAGGATGAGGATGCGAAAACTTGGCTACTAAATATGAGAAAGTATTTTCAGTTGCATAATTACTCTTCCAACGCAGAAGGAAGAATTTCTATTTACCAGCTCAAGGGAAAAGCATCAATGTGGTGGGACCAATATGTGCAAGTACAACACATTGATGAGAAGAATGTGAATTGGATAGAATTTAAGAGTTACTTTCAAAGAAAATACTTGAATAAGAGGTACAATGACAAGAAAATTAAAGAGTTATTTGAACTCAAGCTCGAGAGTATGAAAGAAGGTTTTTAGAACTACTGAAATATGTTTCCTTCATTAAAGATGAACAAGTTAATATTCAGAGATATTTGAGTGGGATGCCACCATTTATCAGTGACATAATACAATATGATGATCCCAAAACATTGGAGGAAACTATAGGAATGGATAAGTGCCTTTATTGTCAACAAAAACAGAAAACATCTTACCAGAAAGCTTGGGAAGACAAGAGGAAAATTAAGATGGAACTAAGAAAGAAGGGGACTAAGCCACCATTCTTCAGAAATAACTATCAGGAACAACCAAATACTAAAGAATCTATAATGACAGAGCCATTTGGGTAAAGGTCAATGAAACAACCTATTCAATGTTGGGTCTTAAGGGAGATCACATGTACAAATATTGCTCGCGCAAGAGCGAGAGAGGGAAGACTGCTTACAGTGCGCAACAAGTTGAAACATTAGAGGACATGGGAAAAAGTGTACCAAATATTTATGTGGACTTGGACAACAAGAAATATGAGTTTCAATCACATATTATTGAAGTTGAAGGTAAGATAAATAATCAACCCATTTCTATTTTAATTGATTCAGGAGATAGTCATAGATATCTAGACCCTACGATGGTGGAAAGGTTTCCTTTTCCAAGAAGAAAACTTGGAAAACCTTGGATGGTATAACTACCCACAAAAGATAAAAGGAATATTAGTGAGATGGCTAGGGCATGTCCAATGAACTTGAATGGACTGAACACCAACACAGAGTTGAATATCATACCTTTAGGTTCCTATGACTGCCTAATTGGTATGGATTGGTTGGATCAACACCATGCTGTCCTAGATTGTTATAACAAAGCATTTACTTGCTTTATGAGAAAGGAAACTTAAGGAAAATATAAGGGATTCCTAGAGCAGTGACTATCAGAGAAATTTTGACCTTGCAGCGGAAGAAGAGTTACAAAAAAGGGTGTCAAATTTTTTCCGCCCAGATGGAAGATACACCTGGGGATAAGGTGTCAAAAATTGAAGATCGCGTAGTCTTGAAAGAGTTTGAAAATGTATTCAAGGAGATACCAGGACTGCCACCTAAAAGAGATATTGATTTCTCTATCAATCTAATGCCTGGAGAAGCTCCAATATCTATTACTCCTTAAAGGATGAGTACACATTAATTAAAGGAATTGCAAATGCATCTTGAAGAGCTTCTGAAGAAGGGGTATATACGTTCAAGTGTGTCACCTTGGGGTGCCCCAATATTGTTTGTAAAGAAAAAAGATGGAACCTTTAGACTTTGTGTATATTTCATGCTGTTGAACAAAGTAACTGTGAAGAACAAGTATCCTTTTCCAAGAATAGATGACCTCTTTGATCAGTTGAAATATGAAAAGGTGTTCTCCAAGATTGATCTCAGGTCAGGCTATCATCAATTAAGAATTAAAGAAGAAAAAATCAACAAGACTGCTTTTAGAACAAGGTATGGCCATTATGAGTTCACAGTGGTGCCATTTGGGTTAACAAATGCACTAGCTATCTTCATGTGTCTCATGAATGGTGTATTCAGGAATTACTTGAAAAAGTTTGTCATAGTATTTTTGGATGACATTCTGATATATTCTAAGTTGGAAAAAGAACATGAGAAACATATGAGAATGGTGTTACAGGTTTTAAGGGATCATCAATTGTATTCCAAATTTAGCAAGTGCTCATTTTACCAGAAGAAAATAAATTATTTGGGCCATATCATCTCCAAGGAGGGGATAACAGTAGATCCATAAAATATAATAGCCATTGAAGGATGGAAAACACCAAGGAATGTATATGAAGTAAGATCATTCATGGGTCTTGCGAGTTACTACATAAGATTCATTGAGGAATTCTCAAGAATTGCACACCCAATTACTTCTTTGCAGAAGAAAGGTGTAAAGTTTGAGTGGACATTAGATTGTGAAAGGATTTTCCAACACTTGAAGAATTTTCTAACAAGAGCCCTAATACTGAGGATTGATGATCCAAATGAATATTTCATAGTATGCATGGATGCATGTAATGAGGGACTTGGTGGAGTCCTTAGTCAGAATGGTTTTGTTGTGTGCTACGAATCAAGGAAGTTGAAGGAGCTTGAAAGACACTATGCAACTCATGATTTAGATTTGGTATCCATAGTGCATGACTTGAATATGTGGAGACACTACCTCATGGGTAAAAGATTCGAATTGATGATAGACCATAGTGGTCTGAAATATTTGTTTGATAAACCAAATTTGAATTCCAGGAAAAGCAGATGGTTAGACTTCATCAGTGAATATGATTTTGATATAAAACATATAAGAGGTAAAGAAAAAAAGTGGCTGATGCACTTAGCAGGAGGGTGCATGAGATGCATGCTACAACCATTATCATGTGTCAATCATATTTTAAAGGTATAATTCTAGAAGCTACCAAATTAGATAAAAAATACATGGAGTTAAGGGAAAAACTTCAGCAAGGAAGATTACAGTAGAAATTTGAAGACTATAAGCTGGAAGAGGATGAAATTATTAGATACAGAGGCATAATCTATGTGAAAAATTATCAGGAATTGAAGAATATGATATTGGGAGAAATGAATAATGTACCTTATGATAGACACCCAGGGCACCATAAAACTATTGCAGCTATCAAGAGCCAATATCATTGGCCATGCATGAAGAAAGAAGTTGTTGAGTTTATTGCCAAGTTTTTGGCATGTCAAAAGGTCAAGGTTGAGCATAGACATCCAGCTGGTCTGTTACAACCATTTCCCATTCATGAGTGGAAGTGGGAAGTGGTAACAATGGATTTTATCACTAAGCTACCAAAAACTAACAAGCAACATGATTCTATCATGGTGGTAGTGGACAAGCTTACCAAAGTTGCCCATTTTATTTTAGTAAGGCTTAATCTCAAGGAAGATAACATAGCTGATATCTATTTGACATAAATAGCTTGATTGCATGGAATGGCCAAGACAATTGTGTCTAACAGAGATCCACAATTTACTTCAATATTTTCGCAAGGTTTGTTCGATGGATTTGGATCAAATTTGCATTTTAGCACAACTTATCATCCAGATTCAGATGAGAAAATAGAAAGGGTGAATAAATTAATATAAGATATGCTAAGGATGTATGTCATGGATAAACCATCCAAATGGGAGGATTATATACACTTGGTAGATTTTTCCTACAACAATGGGTACCAAGCATCCCTGAAGATGAGCCCATTTGAGGCACTCTATGGAAGGAAATGCAACACACCAGTCAGCCGAGACAACCTGGCAGATCAGGCAGTCGTTGGTCCAGAACTACTCAAATAAATGGAAGAGTAGATGATAAAAATTAAGAAGAATTTAAAGGTTGTGAAGGACAAGAATAAAAATCATGCTGATAAGGGAAAAAGTAACAAGGAATTTAATGTGGGAGATCATGTGTTCCTGAAATTAAAGGCCAATAAAAGTTCCCTTAAGTTGGGAAATTATTCAAAGTTGGAAGTACGGTTTTGTGGGCCATTTGAAATCCTGGAAAGGATTGGGCGTGTGGAATATATGCTTTCCTTTCCTGCATCAATGCATATTCATAATGTATTCCATGTGTCCTTTCTTAAAATATATATACTTGATACTAATCATGTTATTGATTGGAATTTGATTCGGGTAGAACAAGAAGGCGATTTTCAAGTGCATCTGGTGCACATATTGGATCAGAAGACCAAGCAACTATAGAATCAAGACATAGGGCTAGTAAAGGTCCAATGGACCTGGTACAGACCTTAAGATGCGACTTGGGAACATGAGGATGCTATGCGGGCAAAATACCCACATCTTTTTGAATTTTTTTGAAATTTTGAATGTTCATGTGTATATAATGCACTGAGGACAGTGCATAAATAAGGGGGAGGGGATTGTAATACCCCTAGGCCAATCCCCATGTGTAAATATCAATGTAAATATACTTTAATTATAAGTTGGTGAGCTGAAGTAACAAGTTGAGGATTTGGTTCTGCATGCATTAAGTTAGTGCGTGAGGATATCACATCAAAGGAGTGCGCACAATTTTAAAAGGATACAAAACATAGTTTAATGTTTGGCGCACACCTGTGTAAGAACACAATAATGGAAGATTGAAAGTAAAACAACTTAATGAATGCAGCATGTGCAAGTTTTAAGAGAAGGGATGGCGCACTGAAGGAATAGGTGCACAACCTTGGAATCAACGCGCACTGGTTTAGTGCATAGGTTTTTGAAGGAAAGAGAATCCCTTTGTATATAAGTCATGATGAAACATGCATATGTCAAAGGGCGTGAGGTTGGTGCACCGAGGAAAGAGTGCGCACAACCCAGAAGTTTCGCACACAGTGGTTTTAAGTGCATAGTCTGTTTATTTAGAGGTTGGTGAGCCTGTATTGAAAATATCAGTACTTCTGTACTGAGATGTAAATGCAATCACATGAAAATTAATGAAAATACATCCCTATGGCAGAACGACCACGTAAAAGAGTTTGGGGGGATTAAAATCCACTAGTTGAGGTCAAGGGGGATGGGTGAAAGGGTCTTACAGCCAAAAAGGAATATTTTATTAATATTTATTAAAAAGTGTAATGTATGGATATGATATTATATCCTAAGTCCTGGGAAGGGGACAAGTGGATAAAATCATCTCTCAACATGACAAGTGTCAAGTTGGGGACATGTTGTGGACAGAAGGAAATTCTCAACTCGACAGGTGTCAAGTTGGGAACATGCAATCAAATGATTCAGACTTAGTCCATTGGGGAACCCAATAATTCAGGGAATTTTTGACCATCATAGGGGGAAGAGAGATGACTGGTCTACCATCGAGCAGATTGCTCTGCCATGCCTCGACTGTTCTGTGAGTGATCCCGTCATTGTTTTCATGAGCCAATATTGATCAATATGCTAAATACTGTCGTAGATACCTGTGTATGGTATAACTTGGAGAGATTATTTGAAGAGGTGGGTCATCAAGCCTGTGGGACATTGGAATGAAGAGGCGAGTTTTCAGGCCTGTGGAAGATTTCATTCTCTCCAGGTGAGAGAATTGCTGGGAATTATTTCCCGAGGTGTCAAACTGCAGCGACAGGGCTCTGAGACTTCCAGTCCGAACTATTGATGAAGCCATGGAAGGGAAGTGGAGCAGCTGAGGGACTATTGAGAAGAGAAGGGACACACTTTCTAGGGTGGGACATGCATGTGGGGAATGAGAGACTATAGGATGTCAATGCGAATTGACACATGTGACAAAATTTCCTATAATTGAGTCACCTGTGTATGAGATACCTGTGACTGAGTTCCTATAGAGCGAGATACTTTAGACTGGTTGGGAATCGTTACCCAAGTGGAGTTTAGCCCCATCTCGGGGGTGACCCACTGTTGATATTTATGAACAATGTGGTCTAAGGCTGGGAGGAACATGGAAGGTCTGCCTACAGTTGGTTTCTTTTATTCTAAAAGATAAGTTCCAGTTGGGTGTTAAATCATGTTTGCAAATTATATTTACGCAATTGCTGTCATGGGTTTATGTTATTCATGTTGTGTTTTTAATTCTTTTATAAATTGTGTATAAATCTGTCTAGAAAATGTACATAATCATGCATTGCATGGTTTCTATAGGTTTTTAATTAAGGACAGAGTTGTGTCAGAGAAATTTAAGTGGAATTGCTAGTTAATTGGTATCAGAGCATTAATAGAACGTGATAAGTAATAGCATGGCCTAGCCAAGGTGGATGGGTATGTTACAATAAGGTATCAGAGAAATAAAGTTTCAAGTGGCACTCCCACTGGGGAGTCTGGGTGTGTTACACCGTCAGTTAGAAAATCAATGATTATATGTGTAATCTTAACACTTACCCAAGTGTATTGAAAAAGGAAAAAGATGATGAACAAGAGAAATAAAGAACCTTTCTGTGGAGACATTGTGAATTCACTGGCCCAATATTGTAGGGATTTTCAATGGTCCATGGTGTATAAGTGGTATTTCGAGCTTTCTGAGGAAGACAAACTAAAGAAAAGGCTAGATGTTTGGAATGGTAAAATTTTGTTGCATGATGGAGGCATTTGATTTCAGAGAACTTGTCACCAGGTGTGCTAAGAGGTTCGACTCCAAGCATTGACTCATTCAAGTCAAATAACTCCTATCCTCTAAATCTGAAGACCTTCAGAAGGATGTTTCACCTACATATGCCATCCAAAGTCCTAAAACTTTTAGAGGCAAACTCCTTTTTGGGTTCCCAACGTGGTGGGGTGGCCATGCTTAAGGAATTTTTGATCTAGCTTGAAACTGCACCTTCGAACCTCCATGAAATCAACACATGTTTACTGGTGTATCTGTTCAAGTACTTCACCTTGATTTTTGCACAAATTGTGGGTCAAGATTCGAAATCATGCGTCCCTAGGTATGTTATGTATGTCCTCTATTGCTCCATGAAGATGGGTTCCCTTTTTGATTGGGCAGAGGTGATCTCGATTGCGATTTCCTATTAATTGTCTAATTTTATTCAATCCAAAAGGTTCTACATGACTTATTATTTGATTATGGATCTGAATTACTGTAACACATTTGAGGGCATTTCCCCAAGGGGAAATGTCAATTCCGATGAAGACCTAGTTCAATTTTGGTATCCCATGATTTAGAAACAGAAGGCCCTATTCTGCTTCTACTGAATCTAGGATTCCTTCGTCAAGGAATGTAGAAGTATGCTCATAGGAACTGAGCATGCCCTGGTCATAGAGGAAGTTTTGGAATCCATAAAAGGGAAAGGAATCCATATATTTGAAAAATAATTTATATACATAAGACTTTGGTTTTGAGGGAAAATCAGTGCTTCTTCCCCAATTTTTGTGCGACCGATTCATAACATACAAGTTATTCAAGAAATACAGGACGTGGTCCCCATTCTTTGAAAAAAAAGGAAGTGAAAATTTATCCTCATGCCATTCAAAATTGTTGGGATTACTGTCAAGTTATCGTTGAGCCTCATTTAAATGGATACATTCTTTTAGTCCTTCAACATGAAAGAAGCCGAGGCCATTAGCGGATTTGACCCAGGAGGATATTTTGCATCCCACATGCTCACCATTAATTTTTCCATAGTATTTAATAGGGTGCAAGAAATTTTGGAAGGTGGCAATGATAATGAAGACTCCCCTATTGAAGGCAGGGTGGAAAACATCCTAAACAAAATTTCTCCCAAGTGGAAGAAACAACTGGTTCAGGAAGATTCACATATTGGGGTGAGTTCAAATATGGATGATTTAGAAATATCTCCTTTGGAGATAATCAAGTGCCTCACAAACATAAGGGTCATTCAATAGACAACGCTAAAGGTGGATTAGTACATCGCCCTCGCAAAAATCCCTCTTTTGGCCCCAAGAGTCAGGAGAGTAATGTAGGTGGTCAGGAAAATAAGGAGGGATGCATAGGGGATGGACATGGCTAGGACCCCTCTTGTTACCAATTGGATACCACTCATATCACTCCCTCTACACTGAAAATTAAAAGGAACTCGAAGGGAGAAGCTCTTATAGACCTCGATGGTTCATAATTGAATCTGACCAACATGTAAATTGACAAAGCTATTGAGACGCTTGCATGGATTGTAGTGAATTTAGTTGAAAGAAAATTGATAGCAGAGGATTTATCCTAAGAAGGGACGACCATTTTTGAAGAAGAATCCATCATGCTTCACCATGCCAAGAATGAAAGACAATTTGAGAAGCTCCACATTGAGAGTGTTATCATGAAGGATAAAAATGTGACATAGAAACAAAGATTTGAAGTTGAAATAAAAGGTTTGAAACCTTCAGGAGTCCTCAAAGTCCATCAGGTTACAGGGGAGGCTTTGGATCACTCAATAACATAGAAATAAATAGAGAACCTGAGATTGAAGAAGAGGATAAGGGAATTGGAAGAGGCTCTTACCCTAAAGCCACTATTTGAAGAGCCATTAGCTGTGATGGTCCCAGAGGAGTTTTATGAGGAAATGGTTGGATCAACCTCCAAGGTTACCAAGTCCATGAAACTAATCATTGGTGTCAGAAGATATGTAGCTGAAAACATTGATAAAAGGCTCGACATTATGTGTGAGGATTGGGAAATAGTTGTAGAAGCTCGTGTCATAGCTGAAAGGATATAGGCCCTCAAGGAATATCTAAAAGAGGATCTTCGAAATGATGAACAGTTATATACTAATTCTATGAGAAGATTCATGGAGAGAATATCAATTATGGATAACCTGGTGAGACAAAAGTGGGATCTGCCTTCCAAAACTAGGCTGAAGCAAATACAAGTAGGTTGGCTAGCGAGAATATATGCTCTCTAACAATTGATCGCCATGTGTGATTCTCTGATGGAAAATAAAAGTTTGATTTTTCCTGAAAGTACTTGATGTTATAAAAGAGATTGAAGGTCCCTTATTCATAAAGGACTCAATACTATTGAATAAGGACTAGGTGGAAACAAAAATCAGTGCACTAAGGGATGCATGGGGAGTGGAATTCAATAACTTGGAAAGATTCCCATAGGAATAAATACAA
>SNQJ01S0076241.1:13603-28976 GCA_010110895.2 Picea sitchensis
AATAGAAAGAGCCCCCCATCGAGGTGACAGTGGGTGGGGAAGCTCCTGTTACGCCGGTTTCATGCCTTGACTCAAGCCCTTTGGACCTTTCCTACAAACCGTGCGATAACAAGACCTAAACTTTGACTTATAACAATTCTAAGACCCTTTCAAATCCAAACGTTTAAGGGTAATGGTACCAAGGACACTAACAAAGGACCCAAGAAGCTCCAATGATGCCATGTGAGGATCTCATAGAATGACACATGGCAAGCTAAAAAAATGCCACATGGCTAGTTCATTTTATAAAAAAAATTCTAAGTATTCGACCCACTGGACTCAAAATTAGTTTATTTGAGTTTCATACATCAATTGGGGCTAGGAGTCCAAGTGAATTCTAGGTCCTTTGTTTTCTCCATTTGCACAAGTTATTGTATGGACCCTCCAACCCAGTGATTTACATTGTATAATCTTTATAGTCGAAGGACCCAAGTTAATTAATTTCCTTATATTATCCTATAACCTAACTTCTCCTACATATTGATCATGATTCCAAAGTTGAATTATATAAAATATATGATTCCAAAGTTGAATTATATAAAATATCTTAGGTATAGACTTACATGGATATTTAAAAGGTTGAGCCAATATATGCAGAAAGTTAATTAATTTCCTTATGTTATCCTATAACACAATTTTTTTTATATCAAAGGTTGAGCTAATATATGCAGAAATTTAATTAATTTCTTTATGTTATCCTATAACATAACTTCTTCTATATATTGATCATGATTTCGAAGTTGAATTATATAAAATATCTTACGTATAGACTCACAGGGAGATTTGAAAGGTTGAGCTAATATATGGAGAAGTATTAATATCTGCTTAAGAACATAAGATCTTGCCAAGTGGTGATTCACCCTTTGCCACTTAATGGTGATCTCATCATGGAAAACAATGATGGTTATGACCAATCAGATATTGAGCTTTTTTTAATCCTCTTACATGCCTAGAAATCCAAAATTCCAAGGATCCGAGTCTGTAGGTTTCCACAGTTAGTCATAATGTTAGCGAATTTTTCTAGATAAAACTATGTGTATGGTTTTGAAATGTCCAACGTTTTGAGTGGACACTCTGCCCATCATCTTTCAATGCTATTTATTATACTACCTAGTCCAAAATAAAAGTCCCCAAATTTCATTAAGGATCCAAGGCACATCAATGCTACATGACATCATCTAAATATACCACATATATTGTTGTTCAAGACTTATGTTGACATCACCCTACTACATGGAAATATATATTTGGTTATGACTCTGTCTCACTCATACCACTGAGATTATCTAGGATGACATGACGTGAGTAAAGTGCCACATGGAAATCCATGGATTTCATGGGGATTCTAGGTCCTTTGGTTTTTCCACTCTTACGAGTTCTTTTATGGACCCAACAATTGAACCAATTACATTGTATAAGCTTTTGGGTTTGGGTTGACAAGTAGATTTCAAAGGTTGAAGCAAGGTACACACAAGTCTTAATATCTATTAGGATGCACAAGATATTTCCATGTGGTGATTTTCATGTGTACCATGGCATCTACGATGACATCATTAATGACAATAGGGAGGCATAGAAAATAATCATATCTTGTCATGTATGCATGATGACGTCAACAAAATGTGAGTCATTGAGACACATGAGGGATTTCTATGTATTGCATGACACCGGCACGATGAGTATTATGCTTATGTTTCAAGTCTTGTTTAAGTATCAAGGTCAAACTTCAAATATGATTAAAGTGAATTTTATAAATCCTTCAAGTCCATGATCCTGGGTAAATTCTACACTACACATTGTCTCTTACATAAGTCTATTCACAAACATGACTACTTAATTAATATCATTTGATAACACCTGACAGGTGCCTAAAATGACATGCTTTCAGTAGCCGTCTATACCTATTTTCTTGTCATTTTACATTAATCACTTTCCATTTTTATACTTCCATTATCCAATTCACCTCATTTGTCACCAAAGGTATGAATCCTACCCCATATGCCATTACTATGTTATTTTTGCATAATTCTTAGGAAGGAGCTCGCTACTATCAATCACTAGCATTGTTGCACAAGAATCTAGTAGCTGCAACATTCCAAGTAGTTGCAACACCTCTCTATTGCAACTCCAAGTTGATACAGTTTCATGTGCAAAGAAAGTTGTTGCAATTTCGGGCGCAAAACCCAACTGCTACAACTCAAGATGCATCTGTGGTTGCTACAATTCCAGAAAAAATAGTTACAACCGCAAGCACTATTTTCGTGCCGCGACTCCAGAAATAGCTCACCATCCCAGTAGTCAATGTTTTCGCTAGAAGTTGGGAATACCATCTCCATGAGGGAAGGCGACAAAAGACAAATATGCGACTACGAAAATGGTTACCCATTGAGACAATATACACCCGTAATTGAAAGAATTGTTGTAATTGGATGAACAACTAGATTCTCACGGCTATCCATCCGTTGTTTGTATAATTTTAGAACAATAGTTGCATTGTATAAAATGCTCGGCTCTGCAAGAGCTGAGGGAAGGAAGTTATTATGGAAATTACATTTTGTTGTGATTGTATCTTTTCAAGCTACAACAATATAATTTTGGTTCTGACTTTCTAGTTGCGCGTTGATGTATTGATTTCTCGTGTGATTTTGGTTATGTAGCCTAGTACATCGCCTAACGGGGTAGGGCCCTCTCCTTAGTCAGGTACTTCCTATAACAATAGTTTTAGAATTATCATTTTACTTGTGTTCAATTGTTCTATTGATTAGCTTCTTTCAATTGTTGTAATTCCAATTCCATAACTTTATTCACATGTTGTGTATGATTTTTGGTTTGTTGTTGTTCTAGAATCATAGTAAAACTCTCATATTTCAAAATTATCTTTCAATCTGCTATCATTCCCAATCTACATAATAGTGTTATGATTTATGAGTGGTTTGGTTTTCTAAGTTCAACATCTCGTAACATCACAATCATTTTGTGCTTTTCATTTCTATAACTTGCGTCTCTTCAAGTTTTGGTTATAACAGAATTTAGTTGTCGTGATTCGTGTTGTTGTAACTCAGTTAGATTTATTTTGTGCTGCAACTCACATTGATGCAACTCTTCTTGTAGCTCCACTTAGTGTGTTTGTTGTCTAATTCTCTTTAGTTTTAGTCTTTACAATTTTGGATTGATGTTATTGGATTAATATTGAATGAACGAACACTTAATTGTTGCAACAATATAAGATCCTCATTATACTTGAGCAAGTCACCAATAGATCACAGCACAAGTTTCAATTCTTGCAAGAGTGATTTCAATTTTTGCAAGTGTGATTTTAATTTCCCCAAGTGTGATTGTAATTTCTGCAAGAGTGATTTCAATTCCCACAAGAGTGATTTCAATTTTTGCAAGTGTGATTTTAATTCCCACAAGTGTGACTTCAATTCTCACAAGTATGATTTCAATTAATGCAAGTGTGTTTTAATTTCCACAGAGCAAATTAGGACTTAGAATAGGTTGGTGACTTAATTAAAGTATTATGAGTCTTTGAATTGTGACATTAAAGTGCTACAACACCATAGTCAAAACAACATTCATCTTGCATAGATTGTGCCAGACAGTTTGCAAGTTCGATACAATCCCTAGATTGATAATTAAATGTACAACTCTTCATTTTCTTACTAATTTAATTAGAAAGTAATTGAAACGTTCGTCATTTTTGGCGCCATTACTGGGGAACTATCAAAAGAAAGTAGCGTTGTTTAAATTGTGTGGATTTTTCTTCATTTCATTAGAATCAATGTTATATTTTCCTTTCAATAATTTGTAGGATGGTTTTCTAAGTTTTTTTCGATTCCCAAATATCGAGATCAACAGGGTAGATTTATTAGCTAGTCCAAAACCCCCCAAAAAGATAATAGTGTAGGTCAATCATAAAAGGGGAAGGAGCAACATCAAGTGAATTACTTATCACCCAAAACAAGTTCCCTTTCCAAAAAGTAGCCCAAAGCATATCCTAGAGTATCATAGACTGTGCAAGGATATTTGTACTCCAAGATCCCATTGTCAGAGGAGCATATCAACGAGAAATATCATTATGAAGATTTCCTTTTTCCCGAGGCACCTTCTGAAGAAAAGGAAAAACCTCATAAATAAATGGCACACAAAGTTGTCAAAGAGGAACCCATGACTTTTAGATTCCCAATCAGAGAAACCAATGAGGAGACCAAGATGAAGAACATCCCTCATTCCGCCTAGCCAAAATTTCATGGGATATCTAAAGAATATCATGATACCTTCCTCTTCGAGTTCGATGTACTTTGTAGAAGCTACGACTATGCGACAAACGCCCAGAAATTGAATCTCTTTCCTGCCACACTTAAGAACATTGTGTTACGATGGTTCATGGGCCTCAGAAAGGATAACATTTGCTTGTGGGACCAGATGACAAAGAAATTTCTAGACAAATACCAAGACTTCTGCAAAGACAAGGAAAGAAGGGAAGAATTCTTCAAAATGATGCAGCATGAAGATGAGAGCTTGGAAGATTACATTGAGGGATTCACTTACAACCTACAAAAGGAAAAACAAGGATACTTGGCTCCTAAAATGCAACGTGTATTACTTCTAAGAGGAATCTGAGACGATTGTATATAACTCCTCAACCTTATGGGATGGGGAGACATCTCTCAGCTAGAATAAAACACTATCTTGGAACTTTGTCGTAAGTATTCTAGCGGCACATCTAAAACAAGAAAAGGGCCAAGAGATATGTTGGAAAGAACATGAAATATTGCTAGAAGTTGAGTAACGAGGGAAAAAATTGGGAACATGTTAAAATATTTTAAGATAGATATGCCTAGTTCTGTNGATGGTTCATGGGCCTCAGAAAGGATAACATTTGCTTGTGGGACCAGATGACAAAGAAATTTCTAGACAAATACCAAGACTTCTGCAAAGACAAGGAAAGAAGGGAAGAATTCTTCAAAATGATGCAGCATGAAGATGAGAGCTTGGAAGATTACATTGAGGGATTCACTTACAACCTACAAAAGGAAAAACAAGGATACTTGGCTCCTAAAATGCAACGTGTATTACTTCTAAGAGGAATCTGAGACGATTGTATATAACTCCTCAACCTTATGGGATGGGGAGACATCTCTCAGCTAGAATAAAACACTATCTTGGAACTTTGTCGTAAGTATTCTAGCGGCACATCTAAAACAAGAAAAGGGCCAAGAGATATGTTGGAAAGAACATGAAATATTGCTAGAAGTTGAGTAACGAGGGAAAAAATTGGGAACATGTTAAAATATTTTAAGATAGATATGCCTAGTTCTGTTAGCTCCCAACTAGATACACTGCAGACGAAGAAGAAGTAGGAGGAAATAGAATGAGCATTGGCTATATTTTTCCCAAAGTGCAGAATGAAGCATCTAAAGAGAGAATGTTCATTGGATCAAATTGAGGTCTATGGGAGATGCAACGAGGACCATGGTACACATATTTTTCCATCCTTTCCTGGATTAAAGGCCATCTATAAAAAAGCTGAGGAGCCAGAAAAATTATTATATGTCTCTCAAAAGTGACCCTAGTAGCCTAAACCTCAAGGTATGATCCAAGATCAATCACAATATTTTGATTCATATTGGAGTAACCCTTCAATGAAATATTCTTCTCAACCATGGGTAATGCCAACTCAACAATGGTTAGTTCCCCCTCCCAATCAATTATGGAAACAAGGTTGGAGAAATCACACCATGGGAGGATCCCAACAACTTATGACACAACCACCCATGCAACTTCTTCCCCCACCTCAGATGCAAACATCCACATCCACCCCTCCTCGACCAAAACTACCTGCAAAAACCGTGCCTAACCAAAATAATGGGAGGCCAGCCCAACCAATTCAAGTTGTTGGACTTGCGACCTACCCGAATTACTCCATCTCTTCCCAGGAATATAATGATATTCAACTTAGATCTGGGAAGATTCTAACCAAGGACCAACCTTGCATTAGAATTGAAGATCTAAATGAGGAGGTCCTAAAGGAAGAATTAGAACAAAAACAATCTCAAGAACCTTCAAAAACCAAAAATTCCCACCCTACACTTCGAGACCCACCCTATCTTGAAAGGATAAATCAAGACAAACCTTCTATACAACCTGATTTTGTTTTTTTAGGATAATTCAAGACTGTGTGTGTCAAAATACCATTATTTCAAGCAATTAAGGATGAACCCATTTATTCAAAATTGGTAAGAGAGCTTTGTTTGAGGAATCCTAAAAAGAAACGAAAGGATCCCCAAACTCTTCACATCACAAGGAAACTATCATACCTAATGATGGGGGATTTATCACGATTAGATATTCTAACCCTGCTGGTCTATTCGTTAACATGAAAATCAATAATACACTTATTAGTAACATGTTAATTGACTTAGGGGACGCCATCAACATTATGACACGTGAAACCATGTAAGCCTTAGGACTTATAGGCCTTAGGGGAACCCCCATTATACTTTAACTTGATGATAGATCCACCATTAAACCAGAGGGAATTCTAGAATATGTAGTGATCTCTGTGGATTCGTTGGAATATCCCACTGAATTCATGGTCCTACAGCCCAAAACCTCTCTGGGAGGGTATCCTCTGATCCTAGGATGGCCATGGTTAGCCACTGTCGATTCCTATATTGGTTGTCGGTATAGAAACATGACTATCTCCCATGGGACATCCACTAAACTGTTAAATATCTACCCTCCTACCAAACCCAACATAGACTTAGAAACACCACTTTGGGTTGACGAAGAAGAAAGTGATGAATAAGGGGAAGCCCATCAGGTCATATCCATAGATCAGTACCTAGCAAAAAGAGATAAAATAGAGGACGAAGAAATCAATGCTTTTATAGCTTCCTCCTCTTCCTCACAAAACACACATCCTCTTGAGCATATTATGAAATTAGAAACTCAACTTTACTTAGCCTCCACAAGCATCTCACCCATTGAACATGAACTTGTACAAGAGAAAGATCAAGGATCCCGATTCCCTTATAGAAACCACATAAATTAGCCCAAGGAAAACCTTGAAAATCAACCAAGGACTGGTTCAAGTGTTGTCGAAGCACAATGATGCCTTCGTCTGGGATTACTGTGACATCAAGGGGATCCACCCTGACCCATGTACACATCGTATATATATCAAGGAAGGAGTCATACCCATTCATCAACCTCACCGTGGATGAACCCGATATTGAAAGACATAGTCAAAGAAGAGGTATAGAAATTACTAACAACTAACTTCATCTATTCCATTTTTGATAGCCAATGGGTCTCCCCTCTTTTCATGGTTCCAAATAAAAACAGTAAATGGAGGATTTGTGTATATTATCAAGAATTGAATAAAGCAACACATAAAGATCACTTCCCATTACCTTTCATCGACCAGGTCTTGGATGTAGATTTTAACCTTATACAATATTTTACTACAAACAAAATTTCAATAAAAGAACATAAAACATACAATGACAAATACACACATTACATAGATATTTTTCCCCTGGAAACCCAAACTGGGAAAACCAACATATTCTATATTCATTCATAGTGATACATTGTTTACAATAAAATAGTCATATAGGAGCCAACAACATCCAAAACCCTAACCCAATGACTTAGATTAGTCAACAACCCTAATTCCTTAACTGGAAATAGAAAACCATCGACAAAAAATATGTGCCGAAAACCTCCCAACAATGGGAACAAAAATCGAGGCGACACAAAAAAAACGAGGAAAAATGTGACATGTTTCTCGAGGAAAAAAATATTTTCTCGAGGGCACCGCCCCCAAACCCCCCTGCGCACTCGGTGCAACATAGCAAGCACTAGAGCTAGTCGTGCAAAGAATATAACACATACCCAACATTGGACACACTCACATAAAATAATTGTTTCTCTTTCCTCGATGGTTTTAGTGGATACAAGTAGATCTAGATCGCCCCTGAAGACCAAGAGAAAAAAAATTTCACATGTCCTTGGGGGACATTCACCTATCGTGTTCTACCATTTGGGTCATACAAATGCCCCTGCCACCTTTCAGTGAGATGTCATAGGTATATATATGGATGATTTTACAACATATGGGGATGAATTTGATGAATCATTAGCCAATCTGAAAAAGACATTAATCAGGTGCAATGAGTCAAATGTTTCCATTAGTAATGAAAAGTGATTCATGATTGCAACTAATGGCATTGTACTGGGACATCACATCTCAAAAAAAGGTATTCAAATGGATCCAAAGAAAATAAGGTAATACTCAATTTTACAACTCCAACTTCACAAAAGCAGGTACAAATCTTTATAGGATATGCTAATTATTATTGTACATTCATTGAAAAATTTGCATGACTTTCTCATCCATTATTTGCCTTACCTCGCAAAGATATTGACTTTGTATGGACAAAGACATGCCAACGCATRCTTGATAAATTAAAAATCAAAGTATTTGAAGCTCCTATTCTAAGAAGGCCTAATTGGACCCTCCCATTCCACATTTCCACATACACATCTGACACAACTATCAGATCAGTCCTCAGACAACTCAAAGGAAAATACCCATATGCAATCTACTATGTCAGTAAGAATCTCTCACCCATTGAACTGAACTACACGATAACTGAGAAAGAGTTTCTTGTTGTTATTCATGCAATTAACAAGTTTAAACACTATATTAATGGATATCCTGTCATTTTGCATATCGATCATGTTGTTATTAAATATTTAATGAACAAACCAATCACAAATGACAGGGCCACTAGATGGTTGCTTTTATTGCAAGATTTTGATATCACCATTTTAGACAAACCAGGAAAATATAACGTAGTGGCTAACTTTCTTTCTAGAATAACATCTAATGAGAATGAACCTCTAGTAGAGGAACATTTTTCCATACGAACGCCTCTTTGCAGTATCTACTAACTCACCTTGGTTTGCAGACATTGCTAACTTTTTGGCTGCAGGAAAACTTCTGCATTACCTGAACCCCAAAGAACAACAAAGTATAGTCAAGAAAAGTGAAATATTCTCATGGATAGATGGTTTCTTCTTCTACATTGGACCTGATATGATTCTCATAAGGTATATACAAGAGGACGAAGTCCACAAAATACTAAAATCTTTTCATGATGGGCCCTGTGGGGGCCACTTTGCCGATAAAAGGACTGGGTATAAAATATTCCACCAGGGGTATTATTGGCCTACACTCTTCAGAGATTCCAAATAAGACGTGGAGATGTGTGATAGTTGTAAATGCATGAGTATACCTATGCAAGTAGACAAAATGCCACTACAGCCACAAATGGTGTTAGAATCTTTTGAAAAATGGGCCATTGATTTTGTGGGACCAATAAATCCCCCATCTCATTGACACTCCTACATCCTCATCTGTACAAACTATGTCACAAAATGGATGGAGGAAAAGGCACTTCTAGCGGCAAACGAACAAGCAGTAGTAGAATTTCTTCATGGTAAATTTTCGTATGGTTTGGGATACCATGGGAGATAGTGAGAGATGGAGGATCTCAGTTCACATCGCAACTTTTCAGAGCTCTGATGGACAACTACAAAATAAAGCATCAAGTAACAACACCATATATTCCACATGAAAACAAATAGGTAGAGGGGACTAGCAAGATCCTTGAGGTCATAATTACAAAAATCGTCAGATTACATCTCAAGGATTGAGCCGATAGACTCTCTGAAGCCTTATGGGCCTATAGAACTACCTGGAGGACTACTACAGGATGCAGACCTTATGATTTAGTCTATGGAAAGAGAGTACTACTACCCATTGAAACAAATCTTCACAAACAAAGGACAACAATACAAATTGGGTTGGAACTATCAGAGGTTCATAAGCAAAGATTTCTCCAAATCAACGAGTTGGATGAACTATGACATGATGCCTTACATCGAGCCACAATGATACAACATCAAAGGGATAAATGACATGATAAGTTTATCAAGAAAAAGAAGTTCAAGGATGGATAATGGGAACTATTATTTGATTCCAAGTTCAAATATTTCAGAGGAAAATTTTGCACCAGATGTCTTGGTTCATATGAGATTGACATAGTCTATGATAGTGGGGCCATCAAACTCTGCACCATCAATGAAGATAGGAATCCTCTGATGGATAATGGACATAGACTTTTCTTTTACCAGTGAACCCTATGAAAGGAATCCTTTTTGAGGAAAATTACAAATGGATGGCCCGAGAGTGACCTAGAACTTGGTCCTACTAGATAATTTCTATTTCTAATTCTAGAGAGAGAGAGAGAGAGAGTGAAAACCAACTTATCTGGCATGAAAAAAAAAATACTCAGAATAAACAAGAAGGGAACTTCACGGCTTTATGATGGTTATGTCAGGATCCTTCTCAATAAAAACTTGTTTCTTTCTAATAATCTTTTTGCGAGATCCACAGGGGAGAATAATGTTGTTTCCATTTCTTGTTGCTGCAACTCCAATTGTTGCAATTATCTCTGCTGCAATTCTCCTTGTTGCAACTTCGTTTGCTTCCACTCCAGTTGTTGTAACTCCCTTTGTCGTAGCAATTTTTGTCGCTACAATTCCCTTAGTTGCGACTCGTGCGGCTACAACTTCTGTTACCACAAATATTTTCGTTACCACAACTATTCTCGTCCCCCGTGACTCCCACTCTTGAAAAATGCCCCCACATTCATACCCTTTGTCTCATTCCCTTGGATGCTACTCCACCTGCAACACCATATTCATTTCTCCAATTCCATTCCCATTCCCTTGACTGCTACTCCACCCATAATCCTCCCACATGTTTATCAATTTCCCTTCTCCCATTATACGGTTTCAACTCCACTACAATCTTCCTTCATTCCACACAAGTCATAATTACCTTTTCACCCAAATCTCAGTTCGTTTTCATTGTTGCAGCCTCATTGTTGTGAAATTTATCGCTGCAACTTCATTGCATCCTCAGTTCATCTTCCAACTTTCCACCTTTTCCATGCATCACAGATGTTGTGACTCAAAAAATCACCATATACTGCATAATTCATGCTACAGTATTGTCACTGCAAATGTTTTGTTGTAGTTTGTTCCCTTTAACAAGTTTCAGTCGTTTTATTTTTAATTTTTTGCAACTTCGTTGCTACGACTCACATCGTTGCAACTCCTCTTGTAGATTTGCCCCATTTTTTTTCACTTTCCACCCACACCTTTCCCCTCCATCACCTATGTCGCAATTCACATCCCCACCATTAGATACAATGCTAGTTTTGCATTTTCATTGTTGCAAATCATGTTGTTGCGACTCCACTTGCATATCGCATTTCCAGGCATCATTGTTCCTACAATTCCAGCCAAAAAAATCGATAGTGTCGACGCTGCAATTCCGAATAGAACCGTTGATGTTACTGCATCCTTTTCCATCAAGACTCGATCCATGTCGTAGTCCTACACCACTCAAGGTAAGTTATTCCAGGTACTCATTCCTATTCGAATTTTCAATAAATACATTTTGATGGCATATGTCTAATCATTCCTCCCTAAATATCCACATCAAAACATTATTACTATAATCACCACTATCATAACCACCACCCCTAATTTGTACAATTCTGAACTCACCACCCCATTACTTGCATAACAATGAAAAATGCGAACACTCAGAGTTAATAGAGGAAAGGAGCCATGGGTCGATCATTAATCCATAGAGAGTCGACCGAACCAATGTTGTTATAGGTTTATGATGACATACAAGAAATCCTGGGATGAGCCAGCTGGATGGATTATGTGTTACAATTACATGGATACAATGATGAGATCACACTAGAATTCACCATGAAATACACTACAAAACACTCCATAGTCATAAGAACAAAGGTGGAAGTCATAGAGAAGACTGTGGCCGAATTCATGGGGCTACCTTGCTTAGGCAGGAGATGGTATAGCCGAAGGAATTCACACCCTAAAATTCGAAGGAAATTCCTCGAATTAGGGGAGTATTTAGTCAAGAAAGGAATAGGCTTTGACCATTGGTCATTACCTCATCCATGGGAAGATGCGGCTATCTTTTTTCAACGTTAGTTCACTTGTGAAGAAAGATATGACACCATTTACATTCAACACATCTGCCTTCTTGACCATCTACACCATAACCGACCGATCAATATGTCGTATTTTCTATTAAGGACATTGAAGACAATGAAAATGCTTTTCAAAAGGGCCAAGAACCCTAGGGAGGCTATATATCATCAGGACCTCATTAAATTATTGGTCAATCATGTGTTGCAAAAAGAGGGATGCACTTGGAACAATATTGTGCAACCACCCGTTCTCCTTAATGAGAATGAAGTTGACTCCCTTCGGACAACTAAGAAATAAATTCTTGCACTTTTGGCTCCATAAGAGACTCCGGCTACAACACTTATACCAAACAATGAGGCCATAGAGACAGAAGGAGTGGCTGCTGCAACTCCACAAAGGAAACACAAGTAAAAAAGCATAATAAATCCCTCCATGCCACAACTTCTATAGAGGTAGACCATGACAGTAATGTGGATATAATGGCCAACAAACTGGGAATAAAGAGACTTCGATGGATTACCAAAAGGCCACATCCCGTGCCAAATAAATGAAGGGAAAATCATGAGGTTGCAACTCAGCGTAAGAGGTGAAAAACCAACAAGCTCAAGGAGGTAGTACAGATAGAAAAATAGGAAACAAAATCCAAATTCTCCCCTTATAAACAAAAACTAGAGGAGAATACTCACTCGGACACCCAAGAACCAGACCAAGATACTCTCGGCAAGGGTATCATCGCTCTCCTCGAGGCATATACAGATGATGAAGAGCTAGCAACCTCCACTGAACCATAAGAACTAGTGGGGATGCCTACTCATGAACAGGCTCCAACATAATCACCCAAGAATCATGAGCCACCAATGTAAAAGATAGAACACTTTGCCAGTATAGAGGATAAGGGACAATTGGACATAGTCATTGACACAAAAGTCAACATAATTGACGAAAACAAACTAGAAATAGTGCCTCTTGTTGAAACAACAAGAGGAACTCTTGAGGAATCAACTACTGCTACTCCAGAGGAAGATAAGAAGGAAATAAAACAAAAGGCCCCTAATTCCACACAAGAACCAATAGAGTGACCTCTTGGGGAATGACCTACCTATTCACTGTAAGAAAAAAGAACATAAAAAGTCCCACTGAGTGACTTCCATGAAGATGATCCTACTACCACACCAGAACAAGGCCTACAGTAGTTTCAGCCACATGCTTCTACTTCGATCACTCCCAAATGGGTAAGCATCCCCTACTCTAACCCCATCTATGCCTTTTTGGTCAAAGAGAACAAAATTTTGAGGGTACAAAATATAATGCCTAAGATCAATTTGAAGATGCTCAAAGAAGATCTTGAGGAACACGAGGCACCTGATTAGGTTACCCTACAAAAAGTCCTCTTGCTGCAGGGGAACCCTCAACCAGCTCATAGAAAACATGACAACCTAGGGAGACAAAAGAAGTATTTTTCTAGGATACAAATTTTATGATGATTGACAAAGCCACTCAGACATAGGCAGAGACATAACAAAGCAGAGGAACTCCAACATAAGAGTATATTAGTGAAGAGAAGGAAACATTAGAGAAGGAAATCTATGTCCTCATGCAAATAACATTTCTAAGTTATAATTCCCAAATATTCCAATGTACTTGTTATCACATATCCGAGATGGCCATAAAATAGATCGAAATTGAAGGCCTAGGTTCACAGTTAAACTTGTATGAGTAATTAAACATAAAATCATAATTTAATCAACACTACTACATAATTTGATTGATTAATGCATCATGTCTATGGGGAAGTTAAGCAACATTGAGTGGAAAAGAACTAACTTGAAATCTGTATAACTCAGTGGACTCAATGGGATAATGATTTATGTTCAACTAATTATGAAGTCTTGTGTTTGTTGCACAAAATTGAAAGTAGTCAATGCTCCCCGATGTATTGTGACAAGAGACTAATCGCCTCTCGTGGATCCTTGAAATCTGGTGGTGGTGAGTTTACCAATCACCCATGAGTTTTGGTCTAATGGTAGTCGTACTATCGAAAAATGGTATCATAGCTAGAGGTCACGAGTTCGATACACACTCAGCTCGCGCTGAGGGGTAGATTGTTGCACGAAATTGCAAGTAGTTAGTGCTCCCCGATGTATCATGACAAGGGACTAATCGCATCTCATGGATAATTGAAATCTGGCAGTGGTGAGTTTACCAACCACCCACGGGTTTTGGTCTAATGACAGTCGTACTACCAAAAAAAGGGCAATCTGTTTTTCTCCCTGCAATTGACTATAGAGATCCACGTATGCCTTTGGCGATATCGTAGTTTTGATTGCGGCCCGCTCACAAAAAATTAAGACCTGAGCATGTTCTAACCCCGCAATGCGACAGGACCGTCGATCTCATGATCTTGACGGTGATCCTAAACTAACGATTTAGATATGTCCTTTCAAGTTCTATGGATCAGATCTAACCTTCCTAAATCAACGACTGTGATTTACTTCGTGATCTGGGCTTCGGGAGTTTCAAATCTCAAACCCTGCTTTTCTCCATACGCCAATCTTCCAAAGTGGAAGATCTATTGACACCTGTCTCCCTGAATCTATGATTAATATCTCCTCCGCGAGTCTAGCCTCCGGGACTTTCAATTCTCAGACTCTTGTTTCTTCCATACGTCAATCTTCCAGAGTCGATGATATGCAGATACCTGTCCGAACATATAAGATGGTTTACACTTATCCTTTCACTGCTTAATCCGTCGGCTAGGACTTAATCAAGCATTGTGATGGATGGCCACCATTTACTTTGACACTTTGGCTATTCTTCTTACGCTATCCTTCCACTGTATTTTGATCAACGGTTGAGAATGCACCCAACGTGATCTTCAGATTGGATGACTTATGTCCACTTCGGGACTTTGACGTTCGAGACTTTGGGAATTTAGGCATTTTCTAGTGGTGAAACTCCCAAAGTAAATTTCCCGAAGTGACGTAACATTACACACGTCACCTCCTAACCTGGCATGGGCCAAGTGGTTGCCACATGTCACTCAGATTCATGATTTGCATGTACCTGAAATGGCGATTTCAATTTGACACTTGTCATTATCTGATTGTGCCACGTCTCTTCTGGGTCCGACGGTCTAGATTTTGTTAGGGTCCTAACCCGCACATAGGTAGATCAATATATTCGGATGTAATACAGGTCAATATTAATAAGGCCTTTCAATAAA
>SNQJ01S0076242.1:0-18953 GCA_010110895.2 Picea sitchensis
TTTTTAATGCCATAAATTCTCCATATGGAGGCATAATTTCACCTGTAAATATTCAAAACGACCGGGACGAAGTCAATAATGCATCCATGGAATTAACCTCCTCAAATTCAGTCTATAATTTCAGTGGCATGTCCTAGAGTGATAGGGGCTCGTAATTGGCCCAAAAGCACACACCGGAAGGAGGCCTAATTGGGGGTCTCCAAGGAAAAATTGAGCCAAACTAGGAAAACCCATTTCAGTTATAGGTATGAAGGAATATAGAATCCTATAAATTTTGGTTTCTAGCCCATAATTTTTCCTCAATTTCAATTTTTCCCTGATCAGTCTCCCGACCAACTCCTTCCTGTGTACCTTTCTGAGGCCATATCTTTCTCATCCAGAGTAAGATTTGCACCAAATGAAAGGAAGAGAAAAGGCAGAAAATATAGATACAAGATGGAAACATCAAAACTTAGTTTTGTGTCTATTTATTACAGGTTAAAATCCTCTCAAGGTTCAAGCCTAGGGGGTTTCTTCACTGGAAAAGGCCCAAATCAAAGCCATGCTTCGGTCATCTCATAGGGAAACTTCTAGGCAACAAAGTGGGGGTATAATAATGTCTAAAAAGTTCCTTAACAATGATAATTTCCTTACATACATAAACCAAGCCCAAAGTCCCCTTTCCCTCCTAAGAAACTCTTCAATTTCCCCACACCTTGGGGCTTCATCCCGGTGAATCCAGAAGCCATGGATGATCGGGAGCTGTCCTAGTTCACTTCATCTACAACTGCAAAACATGGCATAAATAAAAGAGTCTTTGGGGTGGCACAAATCCCAGGGAAAATGATGATGTGACATACTAAGTTTTGTCATTTTATGAAAATGACCTTTTGTAATAGTTTGGTCTCGAAGGATTTACTTTGGCTTGTAAAAAATTGTAATTAAAGGGTCAAATCAAATCCGATTTGATTCCCTTTGGATAAGATCCCTTTTGGATAAATTTTCTTTTTTATTAAAAAAAAAACACTTTAAGGGTTGGTCCACTTGTCACTTTTCCAAAAGTGACAAGTGTATTGTGACCTAACCCTAAGCCTTCACCTCTTCTTTATAAATAAGAGGGATGGCATTGTACAAAGGGAGGAATGAGTATACTACCAAAGCTCTGCTGAAATTTTCCAAATCTATTTGTGTGTGTGATACTTGTTAAATGTTGGTTGTTGGGCATGTCACTTGTTGGTTAAGGGTTGAGGGGTAGTGGTAAGTACTTGTTATGTTAGCTATCTCCAAGAGGGATTGGTTAGCTAGGTGGTTGTTGCTGCTTCCTTGGGTTTAACTTGGTTTCATTTACTAATAACCTTGTTTAACTCGTTTGACGTGTTGTAGTGAAGATTTCCTAAAGTATTCAGTTGTTTTCAGCCTTAGTGGTTGGGAGTCCTAGGGGCCCTTAGGACAACCCTTAAATAAGCCCCTTAGTTGGTTGTTTATACTTGTTTGCTTCTTTATTTTTCATGTAAATTTTTGTTATGATTTTCTTCTATTAACCTTGTTATCCCAAACAGAAGAATTGACCATTTTGGTCAATTTCTCCCCCCGAGACAACCATGTTAGTTGGTTGTTATTTAAATTTTATGTGTAAATTTATGTTTCATTTTTTTCATATTAAATCACTAAAATTTCGTTGTTTTCTTACAAGGATACAATCTAGTCACCTATTCTGCTTCTCGTGAGTGGATGGGGACCATCTAAAGAATTGTTTGAGGTAAAGGGGCCAGCAAGAAAACGAAGAAAAAACATCATATTTGATCAGTAAATCCACCCATTCACACTCATTTTCACCTTGAATTCACTTGCACTCATTCTAATTTTTTTTGCACATGTACCCATGTCAATATGATTTGCTTGTGTAGATAGGTTGACCAATTTTCTTACAAATTTCTGTTTATAAAATTTGATTTCCCCCTTCGTAAATAATCATCATTATTTCGAATTTCATTAAGTAAACTTCCAATCCCCATACAGGGAATCAGTTGGGGTTTTCATCCATATGGCGGATTTGTCACTTGCAAAGAGCCTAAACCCATTCCCTTGGGTTGAATGGTATAATTGTTTACTTGTAATTAGTTAATATTGTCCTTCTTCATTGCATATTTTCTCCTATACTAATATATAGGTGTCTGCCCCTAAAGGGGCCATGCAAAATCAACAAGCTAAAACATTTCGAAAACCACAAAACCATGAAAATAAAGAAAGGGTCAGCCCCATACACATTAAAACAAAAACCTATATTATTTATCTATATGCATATACATACTATTTAGATGTGACGTATATGTCACATACTTATTTAATTATTTTTTTATAAAGCTTTAGATATATTTCAATTTATTGACCAAGAGGCATGCTTGCAAAAGCGATATGTGACCTTGCCACATGGATGGTTTGGTTCTTTATTTCAAGAAAATTCAATTTCATAGAATACTAAGTGTCAAATCCATGGACTCTTCATCAGGATCTCCTCGGAAGTTGTCTAGTTAGTATAAAATGAGTGGTATTTCCTTAGTACCACACGGTCAAGGAATTGAATAGCTCAGCTTGGTTGGGATACTACATGGCTTGGGTAATCTCGGCTAAAATTTCCTTTGGGGAGGTCCTGAGCCACTTCATTTTCGCAGGTATCCTTCTTCCATCCAAGCGTCTTTAAGAGACCAAAAGCGTGAGTGACGAGGAGCAACTAATCCATGCTTCTCTGAACTGTATGGGGCACTCTTCAACCTAACCATCGTGGTCTACTAATACTACTCTTCTTATATTGGTTGGAACAGTTTCAGGATGTGTTTTCCTAATCATGATAACCTTTAAAAAGGTTTGGTGGCAAATGCATGTGTTAATAAACTAAAAATTCACAAATAAAATACATTTTAAATTCAAACCTTTTGTCAGTCCACCCTTCATCCACGAACATAAATTGCAGTTGTAAATACTCATGTAAGCATAGTTGTAACATCTTGTAAAAAGGTTGTACATCTTGATTTACACCCCCCCTTTTGATTTGAGAATTTTCAAGGATCACTTCTTGGGTCACCCCGGGGTGTACTAAGCCATTCTGTGTTTGTTTCTTTTCCTTAAAGGCCTTGAACAACTTGTTTTTTTCAATTTACAATCATATGAAAATACTTGGATGTATCTTTTAAACTCACGTTTCACCCTTATTTTTCATGTTTTTCACTTGAATCATCCACTGGTCTATTTTCTAGGACCCTGGTTTCATTCTCGACCATTTTACAAGGCTTTAAGGGAGTGGACAACTCATTCTTCTCTTTTTTTAGTTTGTTGTCCTAAAAATCAAGAAACTTATTTTCATCCCATTGCCCATAATTTTCACCCCCCGGGCCATTTTGACCATCTAGGAAGCTAAGGGAGGACAACACCAAGGGTGGGTGGTCCTAATAAAGACTTCTCGTAAGTCTTTCACCTCTCATTTTCCCCCTTCCTTACTTCTCCAAGAAAAGTACCATTTGAGTTACGGGTAGTCTCTTCCTCGTGTTGAGTTATCAAAGAGGTTGTAACCAAATTCACAATTGGGTAGGTTGGATCTTTCCCAATGGAAAAACAACGTCCCTTTTATGGAGACCATACTGGGGACCTTGCAAATATCTTCAGTTTTTCTTGTATCCCAAACTTGTACTGAGCATTGGACCCAAATTATTTTGGGTCCTTTTCCCACCCGTTGATAGAATTTTGTGGCAAGGTCTTTCAATGATCCTTTGGATTTTCTTTGGTACTTGTTATGATTCAATTCCCTTGTGATTTCATTGAATTTGGGAATCATAAATACCATTGAGTTTTCATTTCCTCTTACCTTGATAGTTTCTAGTTTTACTTGTTCAAACTCACATGAGAAGTTAAAAATATGTCATACTTTACCTTCCACTTCGAGAAGAACAAAAACAAACCTTGTTTAAGTTAGGTTATTTTAACATCATGTCAGAAAGAGTAGGATTGTTGGTGTGATACATATATTGTACTTCAAGTACTTAAATAACCCCCTTGCAAGATGGAAGGGAAGAAACATCCTAAGACTAGGGAAACAATGTCCTCTAGGAATATAAGAAGTCAAAGCTCACGAAATAAAACTAGCAAGAAATTTTCATTTGGAAAACCAGAGAAACTCATTACACCTGTCGTGTGAGATGAGTCACCCTCTTCCTCTTCTCCTTTTCAAATCCCCCTACTAAAGAAAGATTTAGTCAATCCAGAAACAGTTACTAACCCTCAGGTTATTCCTCTCGTTGTTCCAACAATTGTTGTTATTCTTCCCATAGTTGTTCCGATGGAAATGCATTGGAAAATCGAGACTCCTTTTAGGTTTCCTCAACCTCTTTAGAACATTCCTATAGATGCCACAAACAAGATTCCTAAGTTCAGTGGCGCAGGTAAATTGAATGTCGAGGAACATATACAAAAGTTATATGACGCATTAACACTTATGGACATAACAATTCTTGATGTCATCATTAGACTTTTTGTAAGAACCTTTGAGAGTGAAGAAGTGAGATGGTATCACTTTCTTCCCAATGATAGTATCCCATATTGGGACACTATGGTCCAAGAATTCAAGAAGCATTTACAAGGGGCGGATGATGTGGCTTCTCTACTCATGGATTTCACAACCATCTCCATCCATGAGGGGGACCAAATCCAAGACTTTAATCAACGCTTTACCTCAACCTTGAATAGGATCCCAACTACTTCCTAACCATCTGGGAACACTTTTTTCCATTACTACATGACCACTATGAATTCAAATGTAAAGTATATATTCAAAGATAAATCAATACAAACTTTAGATGCGTCCAAGGTTAGTGCCCTAGAAATTGAGAGAAACATGGAGGTATCCAGTATGATTCCCTCACCTTTAGTGTAGCCCCATTTTAATGGGAGGCCTAGGAATGAGGTACCTCAAAATGAGGGTCCTCGGTATGAACCCCCACCTGCCCAAACTTTGAGGATTAAAGAAAGAGAAATTTCTAAAACGCTCAAGTTGTTAATGAACATGAACAACCAAATAATTTCCCTTAATAGAAAGGTGAATGAATTACAATTTACTACTCCTACGAGGCCAAGGCCTCTTTTTCCTCCTACTCCTCCTCCTAGGAAATATGTTGCTAAAGTGGATTGGTGCCACTTTTTCTAGGACATCCATGATCCCGAGGATTGTTACTCGTATACACTTCACCTGGAATTGTCTAAAACCGGAAAATCCCCTTTACCTCTAGTGAAAAACAAGCTTTCCTCCACTTCCCAAAATGATGAAGTTAACATGGAAGATTTTGTTCCCTATGATGATGATCCTCTTACCTTCGGAATATTTGTTGTAGAATTTAGGAGTCATGTCCCTAAAACCACTCTGCAAGGGGTGGAAGGGACTAAAATTGATCCTAAGGAAAATGAAAAAAACAAAGTTCTTATGAATGGTAGATTGCCTTCTCCTCAAAGGAACAAGGTTCCATGGACTCCAAAAAACATAAATTTTCCTAATAATCCACCACCCTGCTTCCAAATACCAGGACCTTACAACGTCATTGAATATCTAGTAAAGGTCCTCACCCACATGACGTTATTAGATGCTCTTAGAACACCTGCTCAGTTTGAAAACCTTTCACGTCTTCTACAAGCATCTCCTACCCCACGAATAGAATAAAGAGTTCCTCCTTCCAAAGAGTCACCTCCTCAACCTAAGGAGGTGCATGATGTCATTGATCTAGACCTTGGAGTTCCTCCTTTCTATGTCTCAGTTATGATTTCTAATTTTGTGTTCCATAATTTTGTCGTTGACACAAGAGAGAGGCACAATGTCATGCCCATTCAAGTCATGAGGAGATTGGGTCTTGAATGCATGGGCCCATGTAGATATATGCTCTGTAGCATTTGGAATGGAATGGTTCTCCAGATCTTGCGATCCAACCAATTAATCAATGGGCTTTAACGTTTCCTTATGAAGGCTCTTCCTTCAGTTTAGACTATCTCTTTTGTATTTTCTCTTGGAAGGGCCAATGTGAGGTGTAAACCGGTATAAACCAACTTGGCAACAAAACAAAATTAATTTCTAACTATTGGGGAAGAGGCTGAGCTTGGGATAATCCGTTACTCAAACATGCAGACAACAATTTTATACCACAGGCCTAGTACTAATACGTTAACCATGTGAGCATCCAATTACTGCTGAGATTACTAATTATCAAAAATAAAACACATATGCAATAAGATAACGGTAAGAAAAATAATTCATCTACCATAATCATTCATCACATAATCACACAACGATTCATCATCTTCATCATTAAAGAAAAGAACAACAAATCATTGCACCAGATAACTTGACAATAAATTGGACAACTCTTACTTGTTACATCTATTCATGAAACGAGATAGGACATAGTTCTTCTCTGCGTCCATTCACACATGAATTTGATGAAAATAACTTTGTCTTTGATCCAGAAGGACTTCTAATACATCTCATCCTCAAAATAATTCTTAACAACCAGAAAGAAAGAGTTATTGCAACAACCATCGACCCCTAACTAATTGGTCGATTCCTTAATTTATAATGTAAAGTTTAACTAGAATTAACAGCTAAGTGAAGTTCAAGCAAAACAAAATTCGCCACGTGGCATCCTATACTGATATTTTCTTTAACAGACAGCCTGAGATATCTCTTGAAAAGGGTGATTTATCTCGTACTCAGACCAATTGATAAACAAATCTTCACAAGTTTGGGCCCATGGAAATTGGTGCTATTCCATCGGAGCTGCATGTATTCCTCTGATGTCCATCGCATGTGTCTAGTACTTCTCTAGATTGGATTTTAACTATTGTATCATGGTTCGAGATCTAATTGGATGTTCTGCAAAATGTTGCACTTGACCTAGCCTCGCGTCGGTCATCTTTGCGAGCTCTTCAGTTCATAATGAATCTTGTTTGGCATGCGACTCAACTATGTCTCTTAGGTCGACAAAGTTGTCGGGGGTGTCGTACTCGGGGAGTCTGATATCCTTCATTACTTTATTAATCTTATCCCAATGCTTCTTGCATTTCATTCACTTCTCTTGGATTTCTTGGCATGGGTCCCGAGACATCTTAGCCCAGTACTTGGATGATCGCTTCATGCGATTAAGACTTCTTTTCCCTATCGTTTAAATGCCATGTTCTTTTTTGTCTTGACCATGTTATACTGCACCAATGTACTCGAGTTTTTCTACTGCTCGTTGCGCTATTTCATACCATCGTTCCATATCCTTTCATGTCGCAAGTGCCATGAGAGTGTCCTCCTGGAACACAACTATTTTCGCAGTTAAAATGTGCATTTATTTCTTGAACTTGTTGTAAACTTCTTCAAACTCACCTTTCAAGTACACAGCCTTTTAAGTACACAACGGTCTGCGTGGTACCTTTATAGTATTCGGCCAGATGACGCAAGTGTTCTAGCTCCTTTAGAGTGGAGGTTGTCTCCTTTTCATCCTTTTTGGCCCTGTCCAGGGTGGCCTCTGAGAGAGTCTTCCCCACACCGATAAGTTCAGTCCTATGGGTGTCTGTTGTGTTTATCAAGTTCTCCTCTATAGTAACGAGGAAAGAGTGATCCAATGTGATCTTTCTTTTCTTTGCGGTCCTTTGAACAATGGTATTTCTCTTTCGATCATAGGAGATCACATAGATATATTCTACCTTGTCTACTAGCTCGGGTATTTGTTGATCGCCCCATGTGAATATGTTTCCTAGGTTACTGGTGGTGTATACTTGTTCTAGATCAAGCTCCTGAACTTCCTCGCTGTGCCTCGAAGACCTAGCCTCTACCTGTCACTCGTCAAGGGTTTGAGTATTGAGAAGAATAGAGACGTCGGGAATAGACTTGTTACTTACTTGCTTGTTGGCCTAAGAACCACTGATTTTCTTTTGCGGGGATTCTTTCTGTGGCTCATCCAATTCGGGCTTGTCCTTAAGATCTATTTCGTTCTCCGATGTGTCAGGTTACTTTGTTTTGAGGCCACTTTTATCTTTTGTTTCCTTTTGCAGGACCTCCTCTGTTTTCACTTCGGGCTCAGGAGAAGAAGTCTTCTCAGGTTCTTTTTCCTCTTGGATACACACAGGATTGTTGTGAGATGACTTCGGGCTTTCATCGCCACTATATATAGTTATAATATTGCTCAAAGGATTAGGCATGCATATTTCTACAGACACCTAGCCTGTCTCTGGTTGAGTTGTCCCACCTACCATTGAATTGACCGACGATGTTGTAGATTCAGGGTCGTCTAACCTGTTGGTGTTACCAAGGTTTGTAAAATTGGGGCCGCTTGGCTCCGTCAGGCTTCCTTCTGGGCTATCGGTTAGAACCCTAGGTATTATGATGAGGTCCGGATTATCCTGCGTCCACTTCATTAGCAACTGAGCCTGCTGCCACATAAGTCCCCCCATCCCCTGTATAACTTGAACCTCAGCGGAATCCCTGATTTGTATTGGGGATTTCTGATAAAATTTTGTCGCTTCGACGGCTTCTTGGGGATCACCCACCACTTCGCCTAGTTCGATTGCTACCCTTCCTTCTCGGGTCCTGATAATTTCTTGAGCCATTTGATCAAAGGATGTTGCTTTATCCTCCCAACTCATGGCCTTGAATCTAGTTATTTTAGGATCAACCATCCTTGCCACCACCTCATTCTAGTCTTGGGTGTTTTCAGTGAAAATTTCATCTTCAAACTGGTCATGGGCATAAGGCCAACGGGATGATACCTGCGATGCATGTTTTATGACCAGAACCTTGGGATCGTTGTTGCAAAATTTTTTAGTCTGGAATCATAATTCCAATTGACTTAGCCCTTCTTGCTTAGCCTACGTGGTTTCATTGACCATGTAGAAACCAATATGAAACCCATAAGGTATGAAGGCCCACTTCTTGTCTTTTACTAAAGTGGTTTTATAGCTTTGCAGAATGGTCGGATAACAAATTTCCCCTAACAATAGTCAATCGGGGACATATATGGGTAACAGATGGGGTGCCCCTGTGGCGCCAAAATCTCTAATGTAGGTCTCACGCTCATCTAGATACCAGTGATCTACTTTTGATACAACCTTTTTTGCTTCATCCGACAGCCTTGGGCACTCTTTCTTGAACAACAAGGAATAAATGCGTGGAATAAACTGGTCATAGATAAGAGAAAAGGATTTCTTCTACCTGTTTTCCCATAAGATGTTGAAGTATACATGGACTGGGAGCTCAGAGGAGTGCCAATTTAAGTTCATTCCAAAAAAATGTTCCTAGCACATATGACATCCAGCACATATGAGGCCATGTAGAAGGAAAGGGTTTCTCCCTCTTTTGGCATCTGATCTTGTCGTATGCAAGTGCTTAACTGTTTGGAGATGATAGGACCCTAATTAAAGCTCATGCTTGAAATGGATATCGTATAATATAGGGGCATCCAAGCCTCTAAAAACCAGGAGAAATCTTTCTCCCCATGCAATTTGCAGAGGAAAGCCATCAGGTATATATATTGCTCCCTCAAGTTAGTCGTTGGGTACCAGCCGAAGGTCTAGTTGGTGAACTTCTTATCTTCTCTCCACCAATACGCCATAATCTTGTTGGTGTCATGCTTCTGATAGAAACTCAAAACAAATTCAGTGCTTAAACGTTCCTCCGGTTCCCTGAGTTTGTAGTAACTCTGAACTTCTACTGGGAGGAAAACCACGACGCATCTTCCATTGTTTTTGTTAATTAAACACCTCTATGCATCGGTGTGATCAAAAATCCATTTCAAGAGTTCTGTGCAGGGAAATACCAGAGTCCTGCTTTCCACCATGTGCAAATAGGCCTTGCAGACAATCAGGATAACTTCATCACCAAGTATTCTCATATCAGGATCATTGTGCGGGGTATACTAAAGGGGTTCTTCCTTCTTTATTTTCTTAAACAATTCTTCCCAGCGAGGGAATAATTTTTTGGCCCCAATGTTCACCTCTGTGTCTCCAAAGGTTAGGGGCTAGACGAGGGCCTTCTTGGTGGTTGTCTTAATGACAGGCACTGGTTTTGGAGCGAATTCCAATTTCCTCGCAAATGCTGGGGAGTAACCTTCTCCCACCTCTGTTTCTTTCATCTTTGACACTCTTGGGAATTTTCTGGTGGTAGGATTCTTCAGAGGTATCGTTCCTGCAACTGTAATGCTTGCTAATTTTTTTTTTTAATACTCATTGAACCTTGGAAGCCTTCTCTAGATTGCTAGTATTGCTCCTCTGTGTGCTATGAACTCCTTGCCGCACAGAATATGTTCATACACAATGAATCAAAAGAGTATAACGAGAGATATCCTATCAGTTGTATCAATCAGTTAATATGAGTAATGAATGCAATTCAAAACAAACTATCATCGGATCTCTGCAAATAAATTGTAACTTGGTTGACAACGGAGGCGTGGAGGGAGATGCATTGTATCGACAGGATTAAACGGTCCCTTTTGATTTGTGCATGAATTAGAAACTAATGCATGATCCATGAATTAACTAACATTTTAAATTTTTCGTACCTAACATATCCTAGGGCTGAAACGTCTCACCACTTCGTGTCTCCCGGGTGGACAGATCGGGAATCGGTGATATCCTTGTGTATTTTTCCAGTTGTGTCCTCCTGAGACAATCTCCGGTGCCGAAAGGTATCCGGGATTGATGATCGGGTATATCTCGAGTGCATTGTTTCTTTGCGGGTTATCACCTTAGTAAATCTCCGACGTCGAAAACATTTCGGGAGTCGACGATCGATGATACCACTCTTTTACTTGTGCGATGCTTACTCTTCTCATTTTTCTGTCGATGCCGAATGGATCGGTCTTCGACGATATATTTAGTGAATCTTATTCGTAGAGACAAGAGACCTCCTTCTGCCGATGCCATTGAAATTTGACGCTCGACTGTTTTGGTTTTCTCAAGTGATTTTCACCACTTTTACTCTTTTCCAACGCCAAATTTCCTAAGCGTGTTGGGGAGAAATTTAGACTGTTGATTCCTTAAGTAAATGTTAGTCCCTTTTAAATTTGATATGATTTTCACATGTTCAAGCAGACTTTAAATGACTCAACATGAAAACATAAATGATAAGCACATGCAATAGTTTCATATTGAAGCACAATAAGATAGTGCGAAAGATCAAGTGGTACCCAAAATGTAAAAAAAAAACATATACCTTTTTAGGGTGTGTTGAGTGCTCAACAAATGGAAATTCACTGGGTGAAAGAAGAATCTATGTTCCTTCTCCAAGGCTCGGATGATACGAAAGCTGATGGAGAACCTTGATTGGTTTTGAATCCTAGCCCCTTTTACCTTTGCACTTTGAACTTCTTCGATTGATGCTTTCGGGTCTTCCCGTGGGGTCTTAACCTTTATTCCTCCTTTGTTCTTGTAACCCTGACTCATGCCATTTTAGACAAAAAAACTAGCAAAGTATTCACTGGCATGAAGCCTTTATTTACCTTTGATCACTTGCTATGGTGTTGCTCTGCTGTCGGCGAGCGTCCATAGCCCCAGTGGAGTCACCCTGACATCACAGACCTTGCTCTATTTCCAATGAGTGTCTATAGATTCGACAAAGATATCTTCATACCCTCTCCCATTGTTCACCTGTTTTCCATAGTTTAACTTTATTTCAGCAGAATGCCCTAAGCGAGTGAGAGAGGATGACGTTTGTTTTTATTTCCAAAGCGAGATGGTTAACGTGAATTATTTTCTAGCTTTTCCTACCGGGTTCATGTAGTCCTTTTTGTCTTTCCAACTTTTCCTCATGGTCTTACCAAACCACCAAGCAGACACTTCTGACATGTCTCCAAAGTTGTTCATTTGCACAGGTTGGGTAGAGGACTCTTCAAAGCGACCATAGGTTCCTGGATGCTTCTTGTGTTGTTTGTGAGCAATGGGTTAGGAGCAAAGTTCGTTGTGTCACATGATTTGATGTCGACCATTGTCTTGCTAAACAAAACCTTCAAAAGTGTGGAGAACAAAACTGCAAAAAGAAAATAGAGAAAAATTGTGAAGATCTATCTAGAACCGAAATCATGAAAACATCGTACAAACAAAAAGGGACTGTTATTATTATTATTTATGAAATATTATTACTGTAAATATTTTTTTAGGGCCTGGCCATTCACAGGAAGGGCATCAATTTCCCCCCTTAGATTCTGCAACCGATACGTGCCTACCCCAATCTTTTCAGCCACTTGGAAACGTCCAAGCCACAGATTTTGAAACTTAGAATGCTTCCCTTTTGGTTCATTTTCTCTATCCTAGTTTAGGACTATGTCCCCTACTTCAAAGTTCTTGTCTTTATCCTTATGCTTATCGAACCATCTTTTCACTATCTATTCGTGAGCTAGGAATGTTGACTTAGCCTTTTCTCTTTCTTCCTCTTGCATGAGCATAGTATTGATTCTTCGTTATATGACCGATGAAGGCTCCTCGATGGAATCTTGGGCTAGTTGAAGAGATAGAAGATAAAGCCCATTTGGGAGGATGTCTTCTTTCCCATAGACCAGAAAGTACGGGGAATTTTCTATAGCTTCTTTGGGTGTGACTCTATCGGCCCACAGAGCGTTATGGAGTATATTATGCCAATTCCTTTGGTTATCTGTAACCATCTTTTTTAATATCCTCACTAGGTTCTTGTTAGTTGATTATGCCACACAATTTCCCTGGGGATAATAATTCGTCGAGTACCTAATTATGATTCCTTTGTCCAGAGAAAACTCCATCAAAAGGGTGGAAGAAAAATAAGTAGCATTATCAAAAACTAGAACAGAATGGACACCAAACCTTGTGATCAATTATTTTTCTATGAATTGGATCACTACCTTTTCCTTTACATGAGTTAAAGGGATGGCCTTTGCCCATTTCATGAAATAGTCGGGAGCAGTAAGAATGTACTTATGTTGTTTTAAAGAGTTGGGTGTAATTCCTCCTATGATATCCAACCCCCATTTCTCAAAAGGCCTCGCGATAGTCACAGGTTGGAGTGGGATTGTTTCTCTCTTCTCCTTCCCTGCGCTCATTTGACAGGTTTTACAGTTTCTAGCATAGGTATGAGCATCTTTAAACAATGTGGGATAATAATAGTCGACTCTCAAAATCTTATGAGCAATGTTTTTTCCCACGAAATTCCCCCCGACAGGGCCATCATAGAGCTCCTTAAACACTTTGTCTATGTCTTCATGTTCGAGACATCTTAATAGTACCCCATCATAATTGATTCAAAAGAGTAGCGAACTTATAAGGCAATATTGTGCAGATTTTAACCTGAGAGCTCTCCTTTCCCTAGGGTTGAAATTTTCCGGACAAGTCCCATGGTGTAGGAGATAAGTTAAATCCTTATACCAAGACTCTTTTCCTAGGGAGATTTATGATACTTCACCACACCATAATGTCATTTCATTCTCCCATCCAAAATCTTGACTTACTTGGTATTGGGCTTCAACTGCAAGCCTGCATAACCCTTGTCCTTTTACTAGTTTGGAAGGTTTTATATCTAGATCAAATTCATGGACTACTACCATCCAGTTCCATCTTATTTCCCTCATTTATTGCTGGGTAAACATGAATCAGACTGTAGGATGCATCACAATCACTTTAGTGTGGTATTTCAGGATGTAAGACCTGAAATGTTTTACGGCCTTATATACCACATAGGCTTGTTTGTCTATAGCAGGATAATTGAGCTCATCCCCTTGAAGATTATTACTCATGAATGACAATGGGGCCTCATTGTTATCATCATCCTTTTGAGTCAAAACTGCAGCTAACGATTGTTCGGAGGAGAAAGTATAGAGGAAGAAGTCTCTATTGAAATTAGGACTTCATAGCACTGGGGCTCAAGATATAGAAACTTTGATATTGCTGAAAGAACTTTTTTGCTCATCATCCCACTTAAATTCAACATCCTTGTGAATCATGTTTTGTAAGGGTTTCATGGTTTCTCTGAAATCGAAAGTGAATTTCCTCACAAAATTGATTTGCCCGAAAAAGGACTACATAGCTTTCTTCTAATGGGGCAAGGGGATTTGAGCTATGGCCTTAATCCTTTCTGGGTCTATGTGAATGACTTCTTGAGATATAATGTGACCTAAAAACTTACCTTCCTCAACATCAAAGATGTTTTTCTTAGGGTTTAAGGATATACTGTATTTCCTAGACCTTTCAAAAATCTGAGTTAAGTGTTGAATGTGCTCTTCTCTATTCTTTGAATACACTGTTACATTGTCTAGATATACTACCACACATTTATTGATTAGTCCTCGGAAATCTATGCCCATGGCCCTTTGGAAGGCCTCTCCTATGTTAATTAGCCTGAAAGGAATCTGTTTATAAGCGAAGGTTCCCCACTTGGTTCAGAAGGTGGTTTTTAAACGGTCTTCCTCTGAAACCATAACTTGGTTGTACCCTGAGAAAATATCTAGTAGAGAGAAAATATCTGAGCTAGACACAGTCTGCAGAAGTTTTTCCATCGGTGGGAATGGGTAATTGTCCCTTTCTGAAGCTCTATCGAGGTTCCTAAAATCTACGCATAGGTGGATCTCTCCCGATGTTTTCCTCACCGAGATAAGATTTTGTACCCATGCAGAGTGCCTAACCTAGAAAATGATCTTGGCATCTAAAAGTTTTTTTAGTTCCTGATACATGAGAGGTTCTAGGGATGGGTGATACTTTCAGATATTTTGTTGGAAAGGTTTCACTTCAGGTTTTAATGGGATAGTGTGTTGAATGATGCGGGTATCATACATTTTCAGATCTCGATAGGACCATGCAAAGACATCTTGCTATTGTCTGAACAATTTGAGATAAGATTTCCTTTCCTCTTTGGATATAGTCTGGTCGAGATTCACATGCTTTGGTTTCTCTGAGGTTCCAAGATTTATAGTTTCATGCAGGTGTTACCCATGATTTTGGTCATCATGATGGTGTATTAATGATGGTGTACTCAGGCTCTTCATAAGAACTTTCTCCTGAGAAAAGTTACTTTCATCTCTTCCCAGAAAACTCATTTTTGAAGAAGGTTCCCAGGCTGCTAATATATTTGGGTGCGAGAATGACCCATTCTCGCAGGATGATTTAAGCCAGGGTGCGAACTTCTCGCACTGTGTTGAATAGCCAGGGTGTGAACTCTTCCTAAAGCATGGAAAAAGATGAATTCTCGATGTTTCTAGAAGGGAATCTTCTAGAAGAATGGGTTGGCATTCGAATGATTATCCTTGTACTAGATTCCCTGATATTGTGGGATCATTCTTATCCAAGTAACTATCTCATTCTCTCCTATATATTGAGGGAATTCTCATGGAAAAGGTTAAGCAAGATTCATTGGAGAATTGGTGAAAGAATTGTGTGAAGGACCTAGCTTGAACAGTAGCTTGGAGACTCTAGCAAGTCTATCAAGAGGTTTTGATCTTCTTCATACAAGGATTGAGCAAGTGTGTGTGTTGGAGCCAAGAGCCATCGAAAGGAAGCTTGCGACATCAAGATGATCAGGTTGTAATCTTTACTTTCAATTAATATGATATAGTGGCATGTCCCTTTCCCATAAAGCTATTCTCACTTTATTGTGTAATTCCTTGATCATACACATAAGTTGACAGTTGAATATATTGTGCTATCTTCACTTTGGTTGGTTTTTGTTGTCTTGTTCTTGACCTCACAAGAGAACTGGAGAGAAGCAGGAGCAACAGAGACCCTAGGAAGCGATATAAAAGTATGTTACTTGTTCCTTCCTACTAGCTAATTCAATGGTCAAAACTTAGGGAAAGAGTCATGTCCTGTCCTGTTTTGTTCTAGATCCAGGTGGATCTAGGGAGATATGTTAGTGTCTGCACCTACTGATTAGTCCGATAACAAAATTGGCGACTCCACTAGGGACTTATAACCCGTTTTCTTGTGCTTTTTAGTATTTTTCTGTGGCCATTTGCTCTTGTTTTACATTTCTCCATTCGTATCAATCTCTGAGTCTTCAGGATACCCTAATAGACCCTCTGGGTCCAGAGGCCTCTTCAAATTTTATGTTATTTTCCAAAAATTTGATTACGTTCAGACATTCTCGCACTGCACTTCACAGTAGCTTGCGAGAATCTATAGAGTTTGCATCCTGCCTTTAGGTTCAGTGCGAGGTTCTCGCACTCTGCTCAAGGGTCACCTGCGAGAATCACTAATTCTCACACTGTGTAATATTGCCGGCTTGCGAACTCGTTTTTTCAAACTTTTGGATTTGAGTTTTGGCATCTTCAACTGCCCAGATCACTCTAGGTGCCTCATAAAAGTTTCTTGGACCATTGATTGATGTCTTTCTTGTCTTCGTTTTCGTGCATGAACAGTCTTAGGATTTCACAGGCTCTTCTTGTCACTTTTGTCTTGAATTTCATTTCTTGACTTTTCTTGGCATAACCATACTCTCTGATTTCAGAATCTGAGTGTGCTTGTTTGGTTAAGGACCGACAATCGGTTGAAAGTTGAGTTTCTTGGTCTTTGTCATTTTCCCATTGTTTGAAAGATCACTTTTCTTATGTGATTGAAAAGACTAGATTGGTTTGCTTGATATTTTTGTTTTCATTGAAAGAGTGGTTTGGGTTTGTGTCATTGTTTGTTCATTGGTTTTGATTTTCTGTACTCTCACTATCATAGTGTGGTTCCTTTTTGAAAAGTGAACAAAAGTTTTTCTTTCAAAAAATCTTTTTCGTTTTCGAAAACATTGAAAATCAATTGTTGACATTATTGAAAAAGAAGCAATAGAGAATTGTTATTGATGTGTGATTTGTTGCATTTGCATTTTAAAGGAAATTTTTCATTGTAGTTCAAGGTCGATCCAGAAAACTTTTCTCTCCCTCCCATACATAGTATTCATTGAAAGAAAATCGATATATTTTTCATTCTCATCCATGCATCGTTGGGTCAGAGTCATACAACATCAGTTTCATCTCCGTTTCCTTTGAGTAAACAATAGCTCTTAATAACACTGTGGAATCATAATATTTAACTAGCAACTCTTTTTTAGGGCTCTATTACACCAAAATTTAGCTAGGCTGGCGCTTTGGAGTAGGAAGTGAGATACACTCTCCAAAGCACAAAACACACAATAGCATCTTGTGTTAGGGAGTGTTAAATTCCATTTGCAACATCTTGTCCTCGGAAGCCCTTCTCACACAAGGGTCAAACATGAGGTCGCATTGATATTGGAAAAGTTACTCACCCTTCTTTGTTGATATCAGTGTAGAGATTGCATGTATTACGGGGATCACTCAGAGGTATACCCACAATGATGAGTGGAAGCCTTTTGAGTTGATTTCGGGCTAGATACCCTGCCCTTGTGTGTGGATCGGACTGTCGACTATCTCCCCAGGATTTATTGTTGTTGGTGGTAACTTTAGTGGCCTATCTTTCTAGGTTCTTACATGAGGTGACTGTGAAGGGGAAAGTCTTCACAGTACCTGGAATTGACATTGACCAAACTCAGTCGGGCTCATTGGAGGGTATACCCACGATTATGTGTGGGAGCTTGCACCAGGGTGTAAGTCCGTTAAGCAGGTCGTCAGCATAACTTTTCCACCCTAGCCCAACCCCTTCTCGTCTCGTTGTTGCAATGTTGGATTTCATCACCAACTAGTGACTTCAGAATTAGAAGGTCTTGTTTGCTTGGTGTTGTTTCCTAGATTTTTGTTTACTAGCGCGTGTTGTTTGTTTATCGAAGTTGACCATAAGATTTTCTTCGTGAATTTTGTCACTCGTTTACAATAGCTCCTCTAAGTCGTTCACGTAGAATACAAGGTTTATCTCCAGAGCATATGGAAGGTTCTCAACCCTTGCCTACAAGTACCCCTGAGGGATCTCCTTGGCACAGTGAAGTCACAGTCATTACCACGCCACAAGTGGAATGCACTGACTCTCTAGAAATTTTTTGCATTACAAATACTCGAGAGGACTTTCGACTTCACCCTGATTCTGAGTGACCGTTTATGGGACTGAACTCTTCCGAAGAATTAGTTACGTCTTCTGGATCACCAGTTGGACCCTTCCCAGGTATAGAAGACTAAGATCTTTTTTGGTCTATAGGTGTTTTTTGCCGGGACCTTTTTGGTCCAGGTTCACCTGTGATTTCCGAAATCAATCCACCTGTGATTTTCGAAATCTCTAGTCCAGAGACAGTACCGTTGACTACCGCTTATCACTTTACCGTCCCTGCCAAAATGGCCCATCTCACAGATACTATGAGTGTTCCAACCGGATTTACAGCGGTTAGTCTTGCCCCCATCAACACACCGCGAACGCCCAATGTCACTCTGACACTACCACCCAGATACCGTGCATTGAATGCTTCCATTCACACTCCTACGCAAACCCCATCTGTCTCTCCTGGTGGTCCTTCTTCTTCCGGGCACTCTCTTCCCAGTTTTATTCCAATACTCCCTCAATTTCCTTTTGGAGGACCTTCTTTGTCTTCTACTAGCAGTCTTAATCCTAGTGGAGTTATTCCGTCATTCACCCCAAATTACCAAATTCCGGTTGGTGGAAAATTTCACCAAGGTAGTTTGACTCAACCCCCTCTCAGTGGGCACATTCCTTTTGGAACGCAAATCCCAATTGGAACACAACCCCCAATTGGAACATTGCCCCCAATTGGAACACCACCTTCAATGGGAGGACCGACCCCACCTTATGGGCAAAACATACCTTCGTCCTTGGCCCAGTATTGGAATCAGTTGATACAACATCCTACTCAATCGACTGGGGGGCACCCGTTTCCAGCTGCGTCTGTAATACCCCCTAGTGTTGGCCAACCATATCCAAGTTCGTTCAATCCCATTTGGGGGGAGAATGCTCAAACTCAAGCCCCTGTTCCAGGGTACAATCCTATGAGTTACTATCCTCTTCAACAACCACCCAATCTGCCTGGGTCTTCACATTATATGCAA
>SNQJ01S0076242.1:18969-29742 GCA_010110895.2 Picea sitchensis
CTCCCCAAAGCCACCAGTACCCGCAGGTGAATCGATAGATACCCTTTCTCGCACCTTTGGATCTTCCGTATTTGTCAAGGATTTTAAATGATCCTATTCGTCACTCTCCCCAATGGCCTGCTATACCAACCAAGCTTCCATCGGACATTCCTAAATTCAGTGACAAAGTGGGAGAGGACCCAAACAATCACGTTATGACTTTTCACCGATCGTGCTCATCCAACTCATTGATGGATGACTCTATTCGTTTACGGCTTTTTCAACGAACCCTCACAGGTTCTGCTGCGAAGTGGTATATTGAATTTCCACGAGGTTTCTTCTCTGACTTCAACACCCTAGCTATGGATTTCCTTACGCATTACCAGTTACTGATCCATTATGACATGGGGACCGAGATTTTGACTTCCTTCAAACAGAACAAAGCTACTCATATATCCGATCACATCCATGAGTGGCGAAGGAGACGTCGTCTCATTAAACTTGAGCTCCCCAATTAGTTGCTGGCAGAGTGGTTCACAAAGTCATTTATAAATGACATCGGTAAGGACATTTCCATGGGTGGCGTAGTCACGGAAGAGCAGGCTATAAGTCATGCTCAATATCTTGACCTTGTTTACTCACAAACAGGAACCCTTTACGATTTACTACCTGACTTACCTCGTCCTAATACTTCCAGCACTTCAAGTACTCCAGCTGCATCGCATGCAGCTGACAATGTGATTGGCACTTTCCAGGCCCAACCACATTTTGCTTCAAGCGCAAACCCCAAATATGCTTCTTCTAATGTTCAAAATGCTCCGTCTCCTGCCCCTCCCACCGGAAAGACTTCTGAGGTAAATGCAGTTCAATCTACCCCAGCCGGTAAAAACAAATCTAAAAAGGGAAGGGGTAAGAATAAGGAGGGAAAAAATACTTCTCAAGCGGGGCAAACCAAAACTACCCCTGTTGATGATCGGGATAAGTGCAAACCATGATACCCTTGTCTTATCTGTGGTGATGATCACTACACAAAGGATTGTCCATGACATCCCGAGGTCACTAAGTTCCTTCAAGGGGATCCAAAACCACCTGCATCGGCTGTCTTGTCCCAACCCTTCCCATCTCAACAACAGGCTTAGTTGGTCATCCATGACCAACCCTCATCTTCTACCACCTCCTATGTTTTTATGTGTACTGGCGATTCTATGCAGAGAAACATTGCACTCACTACTCGAGCCAAAGATTATTCTCCCTCTAAGGAGAAGGTTGATGATTTACCCCCTTCCTAGGTACAACCCTTTCCCGCGACTCCACCTACTAATGGTCCTCTTCATCTCGAATGACCGAGCCTTGACACAGTTCTGCAACCCCCCCAAAAGGGTGTCATTCGGAAATCGGCTTTCAATCCTCATGCTTGTGCTACCTAGAACTACAACATTGTTGAAGATATAGCCCAAGCACCTTTTGCAATGTCAGCCCTTGAAGTCCTTCAGACTTGTCCTGCACAACGGAAGGCACTGTTGAAAGATATTGGTGGAATCGATCTGACGGATACGATTTTACTAATATTTGACTTGGAAGATCACATTCCAAGGTTACCCCCTCAACTTGCGTTCCAGATCCAAGTGATTGTCTCTGACAAAAACATTTGTCAAAACGTTATCGATGAGGGTGCCTCAACATGTGTTATGTCTCTTGCTTGCTGGAACGCCATTGGCTCTCCTTCTCTGAATGAATCCCAGAATACTCTTAAAGCCTTCAACGGCTCCGGTTTTAAGCCCTACAGTGTTCTTCCTTCATTTCCCATCACGTTAGAAGGTAAAACAGTCCAAGTCAAAGTGGAAGTCTTTGATGCTCCCCTTGATTACAATCTTTTTCTTGGCCGCAGTTGGATCAATTCCATGCACGCAGTTGTGTGGACCCTTTTCCGTGTGGTACATTTCCCACATCAAGGTAAGGTTGTCACCATTGACCAACTAGCCTTCTTCAATTCCGATACCCATACTGGCACCATACCGTTTATCCTTAAAACCCCACCAGGTTATGAGAACGTCGATGTAGGCCTTCTCAAGGATTTGTCATTAATGGGTACCTTCCCCATTCCACCGCCCGATGTTCCACACTCGTCTGTTGCTTCCATCAACATTATCTCCACCTTGCCTCATGAACTTCCTGCGTCTCACGACCCCTGGATAGTCCCTGACCCTGGAGATCATCTTCGTTTCGTCAACGAAATGTCGTTAAGTCCAGTTGAATCCTCCTATCAGGCCATTCAATCGACAACGCCTTCTACTCCTTCTCTTGGTGAGTTGTCTCCCGATCATTTCCATGTCATTTTTCCCACAGATGAGATGATCATGTCTGTCATGGAGGACACCCCTTGGGATGATGGGCATCATCTTTCCATCCTCTTTCTGGAGCAACATACCCTTGAGAACTACCAACGGATTTCTACCCCGTCGACCATTGTCATCAGCTCCACCGTTCCCAAGTCTGCACACGATGTGTTTTTCGAAGGAAACTTAAGTAATATATTACCCACTATTCCCCTTGACATATCCATCAAACCTGGGATTGTCGAAAACGTCCATATCGGAGCGTCATGTTCTTATGATGAAGTCGTCACCTACACGTCCCTTTTCAAAGAGTTTCGTGATATCTTCGCATGGAGTTACGAAGAAATGTTATGTATCGACCCTGAGATTGTGATACATGAGATAAAGACATACCCCGACGCTAAACCCGTCCGGCAATGCCTTCGTCCAGTTCACCCATGTAAAGCGGCTGCTATTAAGCTCGAAGTCGAGAAACTTCTGAAAGCCGGCTTTATTTATCTGGTGGCTCTCACAGACTAGGTTTCCAATCTTATCCCGATTGACAAGAAACAAGGTACAATTCGTGTATGCGTTGATTATATGGATATCAACAAATTTTGTCCCAAAGACAACTTTCCTACCCCCTTCATCGATCAGATTGTCGACAATTGCGCCGGAAGTGAAATCTTCTCTCTCATGGATGGTTTCTCCGGGTATAATCAAATCAACATTGTTCCCAAGGATCAACATAAGACTTCTTTTATTTGTCCTTGGGGTACTTTTGCCTATCGGAAACTTCCTTTCGGTCTCAAGAACGCTGGCGCAACTTTTCAACGTGCTATGTATTATGATTTCCATGATATCAAGGACATCGTTCAACCATATTTGGATGATTTAACCGCTCACTCAATGCGCCGAGTTGATCACCCAAAACACCTCCGAGTCATTTTCGTCCGCTGTTGGTTCTACTGTATACGTTTGAATCCTCATAAGTGTGTTTTCTGCATAGAATCTGGCCGCCTTCTAGGTTTTATCATTTCGTGTCAAGGCATTTGGGTGGATCCTTTAAAGGTTGAGGTGATCCTTAATCTCCCTCCTCCTTCTACACTTCGCCAGTTGCAAAGTTTGCAGGGGAAAGCAAACTTTCTTCGTTGTTTTATCTCGAATTATGCCGAGATAACTTGTGGATTTACGCTGCTACTGCAAAATGATTCAGAGTTCGTCTGGGATACCATCTCCAACAATGATTTTGAGGCATTGAAATTGTCCCTAACGCGTGCTCCTCTTCTCTTCCCCCCTGATTACAGTTGCGATTATTTCCTCTATCTTGCTGCCTCAAATTATACCATTGGTATGGTTCTCGTTCAAGAGGATGCTGCTAACGACGAACATGTTATTTACTACTTGATTTGAAGTCTAACGCCTAATGAAATCAAGTATTTATATGTCGAAAAACTGTCCTTGGCTTCCGTTCAAGCCGTCCAACGCTTCTGGCACTATATCCTCTCACGCAAGACTACCGTGATTTCTCACTGCAACCCTATGCAACACATTCTTACCCATCAATTGCTAGGGGAAAAATACTCCAAATGGATTGTGATACTCCAGGAGTTTGACTTGGAATTCGAACGTGCCAAGTCCAAGAAGTCCTTATTTTTTGCTGAGTTGATATGCAACATTCCCCATTCTGCAACGGAAAATGTGGCAGTGGATTCATTACCCGATGAATCTCTTTTCCTTATCAGCACTGATGATCTTTGGTATGGGGATATCATTATATATCTCCAAACCCATACTTTCCGGCCAACTTTGTCTAGTACTGACCGACGTCGCATACGCTATGAAGCTCATCAATATATTATCCTCGGGGATACTCTTTATCGTCGAGGGATTGACTCTATTTTTCGACGTTGTCTAACATTCGATGAAGCCGAGAAAGCTCTGAATGACTGCCATTCTGGAGCATGTGGTGGTCATATGTCTGGGTATGCTACTGCCCAAAATATCTTATGAGCAGGGTATTTTTGGCCTTCTTTATTTAATGATTGCATAACCGCCATTCAGAAATGCCATGCTTGCCAGACCTATAATCAGAAGATACGGTCACATCCCACTCCTCTTCATATTGTGGTCTTAGTTGGTCCATTTGCGAAATGGGGCATCGATTTCATGACATGTCACCCTCACTCGGCTGGGGGGCATGGTTACATTATTGTAGTCGTTGATTACTTTACGAAATGGGCCGAGGCGATGCCGACATTTGACAACACTGGAAAGACCACAACATTATTCATTTTTAATCACGTCATAGCTCGTTTTGGTGTTCCCCAAGCTATCATCACCGATCACGGTAGCCACTTCAGAAACTTCATGATGTCTGAACTTATGGAAAAGTTGGGTCTTCGCCATGATAACTCAACGCCCTATTACCCACAAGCCAACGGCCAGGTCGAAGAAATTAACAAAGTTGTCATAACTATGCTCCGACGAATGATAGGGATTCATAAAACAAGTTGGCACACAATGTTGTTTTCGGCATTGTGTGCGTACTAGACATCCGTCAAGTATTCTACTGGGTTTACACCTTTCTGGTTAGTCTATGGTGTGGAATCTATTCTCCCTATTGAATGCGAGATACCCTCTTTAAAACTAGCTATTGAACTCCTACCCAACACTTCTGCTGAGGAAGAACGTCTATTGTATCTTATGCGATTAGATGAAACTCGATGCGACACTACCCTAGTTATAGAAGCCCAGAAGAAACATTTCAAGGCCCAATACGACAAACATGTCAAGCCTCATGTTTTCTCCGAAGGAGATCTCGTTCTCCTCTATGATCAAGATCGAGATATGCTAGGAGCTGGAAAATTTGAATCCATGTGGTGAGGTCCTTATATCGTTCGACGAGTTTTGGAAAAAGGATCTTATGATTTAGTAGATTATGATGGTATCCCTTTGAGTGAACCCAGGAATGGGTTGTACTTGAAGAAGTACTATGCATAAAATCATCTGTGCATGAGTACTTGTATTTTTATTATACCATACTTCTTGTGTGTTACTATAGCTTTCTTTTGTCATTATCTAGTCTCTGCCCTTATGTGACATTGTGTTTGATTTCTATATGTCGGAGTCTTTGCTACCCTATATTGGCTTCGCTGATGGCGCTAGCCGTAGAAATCAGAACCTTGCTTCCGCTGCATGGGAAATTTATGCCCCTACAAATGAACTTGTCTCCTTATGAGGTGTGTGTCTCGGCCGTGCGACCAACAACATTGCAGAGTATAGCATCGTTATTGAATTATTGGTTGATGCTATCTCGCTTGGAATCCTTCATTTGGTTGTGTGACTCGATTCGCAGCTTGTAGTACTACAGTTAAGTAATGTCTATACTATTCGAAGTCCTACCTTGTTACGGGTGTATTTGCGAATTCGCCTCTTGGAACATTATTTTGATTACAATGAATATCAACATATTCCTAGATGTCTAAATACATTAACAGATGCATTGGCTAATTGTGTATTAGACAGACATTTGAATCATGTATAAATCAATCACATCAATATTCACACAACACATGATAAACCAGTAGAAGCTGTCTGTATATATATAAGGATCAAAAGAGTTTTTTACAAAAAGTTTGTCAGAAGACCAAAATGTCAAAATCTGAAGCTCATAGCTTCTACAAAGTGACGTCATGGATGACGTTCATGGTAACACACGAATGCCCAAGCAACCCTACGAAGCAGTCGACTCATGGACCTTGAAACTCCTACAGTATGACGCTGATCACGTTGTGGAACCTCTTCAAGAGGCATGTCTGGAATATCTGCGGTCAGGACCTCTAGATTTTGTTCCACTACTTGATAATCCTCGACATATTGTGGCATTTCCGCTACCTCTCCTTGCTGCTGAATGGGAGAAGTACCAGGAGGTCGATAAGGTCCAACATCTGTGTCATCAAAAATGAATTTTGTATTTAGTCTTTAGATGAACTTATAAAACAAAAACATTTGAATATGATAAAAATTCATAAAAACATTTAAAAAGGAAAAAATGTGTGTACTTCTTACCAAGTTCCCCCCACTGAGCATCCTCTCACAGTACTAAGTCTGGATCTCCTCGAAAATCCAACCCGACATAAGAATAATCGTCAACCATCAACATCTGTGGTTGAAGCCAGTCAAAAAGGTATCATCATACTTGATGATCAGTCCAGCTACGTGTCAGGCCATGAGCCGACACCATATCAACATCCTTGGATCCCTGGGAGCCGGTAAATTCCACTCAACCTGCAACCTTAGTAATGGAACCCTCTCAAGGAAGAAGGACACTAAAAAATATCCGTACCCAAATTTCTTCAGGTCGCCTCGTCTTCATTTGGTCAACTTCTTTTTTATACTATGAAGCATAGCATCTGCCCAGTTGAAAACCTGAGGTTCAGTACACTCTATGGCATACTGGAAGTAACTCTGTAGCACCATGTGAGGATCGGAACTCCCAACCATTCGAGATATGGTGAATAGGATAGTACAGATGGTCAAATCTTGTACCCCCCAAATAGCTACTTTTCCTTTCTTTCTCTCTGCCTCGGGAACACAGTGTAAACGACAATACTCACGCATGGGGAACCCACCACCTCTGCCACCAATCAGGCTCACATAGTGCCCACGCCGTGACAGTCCAGTCAAAAAGTAAATGTCCTCAATATCTAAGGACAGTGTGTGAACCCCCACATGAAATACCTGCTGATCGGGATCCCACATATGCACAAGGTACTCTAATAACTTGACCTGGGCCCTCATGCCCGGGATACGAAAGTACTTCAGAAGGCCACAGTTTCTCAAAGCAACAATAGTAGGTGGATGATTTTCGACAATTGCATTGTCTTCTTCATGCTCCCTTTCACACCATTCAAGAACCATTTTGATGGCCAATTACCTGCATAGGAAGCACAAAGAGAAGATTAACAACTCTATTCATTAATTGGTTCTTTTTTCATTGAGTAAAATCTTAAAAAAAAATTGTGCTTTACGGTTCTCGCAGGTGCCCTTTGGGCACAGTGTGAGAACCTCGCAGGCTGCTGTGGGCTCACCTGCGAGAATCACCCATTCTTTTAGGTCCCATGTAGCCCACTTGCGAGAATGGTTGAGCACAAGTAGGGCTCATAAAATCAACATAAAAATGAATTTTTAACCAATGAAAATGCAAAATTAAACCATGAAAGAGTAGAGGACAAAGAGCCTACCTCACTATTTCTAACGGATCGACGAATGCACACTCGCAACTCCCGCAATCTGACGCTGAACTTCGAGGGTAAAAGAGGGGTTTTTGAGCTCAAATAGTGGAAAAGTGAAAATGATATGGTAAAAAAGAGTTTTACTCCTTTTTATTTACTTTTACCATGTCATTTGGTTTTTTATGATTATTTATCTATTAAACCCTAATCCCTAATGTATTTTTGAGTGTAACTTTTGCAGGCCTAATGACTTTGATGTTCATATAAAGGGATGCAGACATAACTTTTCTTTTTCCATCGCATGTTTTGATTGTTTTCTATGGTTTTTGTATAAAACCTCGAGCGTGGTCTTTGTCCGTTCTTGCACTCAAAAATACATGAGAATGCGATTGAGCATACTTCTATCACTTTTTCGGGCTCAACAAGGTTATACGAAAAAGGAACCCCCCTGGAGTCCTCTTTAAGTTCTTTTCAAACTCTCTAAACATGAAAAGATCGTCGAGCAACCTTGCTATTTTCACGCTCGATAAAGTATTTGAGGAAAGCATCTGGTGAACGATAATTTTTCTCCTTTTCGGTCTCATCCAGACTATTTTATGAAAAAGGAACTGAGAGAGTTATCTTTTAAGTGTTTTTCCAAACTCTATAATCATGAAAAACCTTCAAATTTTATATCTTTGGACTTGTTAAACAAACATCGAAAAACCCGTAATGGGACCGAACCACTCCTTTGTTGGCAAATTCAGTAAATAGACAGTGAATGCTTGTCATTGATGACAACAGTGGATATGGCAGGATAAGATATTTGAACGTAAAATATCAGGAGGAACAACATTGAGGAAAACGCATGCAGCAAAGCTCGAGATACAGGAGTTTGCAGAGGAGAAGGAAGATGGTGACCGTTGGATCCCATTCAAATTTCCCGAAAGGCCGACAGCCGTCAGATCTGTAGAAGCTGCACAGAGGTTAAGCACAGGAGTAGGCATGCAGAAGAAGTGATCTGAGCCGTCAGATTGGAAGAAGATACCCGTCAGTCACCGGATTTGTAGAAGGTACATGAAGGTTAAGCCTCAGGAGGAACGCAGAGAGGGAGAACAGATCTGAGCCGTAGGATCTGAGAAGAAAACTCGACAGCCGTCAGATCTGTAAGAGTCGCGCAGGGGTTAAGTCCTACTGTGCAGAGGAGAAATCCCAGACAAGTCATCGAGATATTGGAGAGAGAATCCTAGCCGTTGATATGGGCAGGACACGCGTCAGCATTCTGGTGAGGCATCGGGATATTGGCCATTGGGAAATTGGGGATCCCAGTGACAAGTGAGTCGAGACATCGAAAGTCTCGAAATCCCGTAGGAATAGGGACCGTCCATCTGCAAGGACAGGTGGCAAAGGATCGGGCGTCGTCAGAGTTTTTCTCATCGGAGAATCAGGAATCAGAGTTTCATGAGTCCCATGTTCAATTACAACAGAAACCCCGAAATTGCGATGAAAGAAATCTTGACTGAACCTGAACCGTCAGATCAACATGTGATCTAGACTGTCGATCCAACTCACGTCAGATAGGGACACGTAGCACAACCAGGTAATGACAGGTGTCAGGCAGATTCAAAACTTCAAGCACATGAAAGTCATGAATCAGAGTGACACGTGGCAATATCTAACACGTGTCAAACCATGAGTGACATCAGCAAAGTATCGGGAATCGGGACTTTGCAATGTTCAATTCACTTGACAACGAAAACTCTGAAATCGCGATATGCAATTTCACGATTTGATCGCAGCCGTTAGAGCAAGAATGAGATCTGGACCGTTGATTTCCCTCAAAGGAGCGTCGGGATTTGGATGATCGGGAATCCCGCGGGTGTATGCATTGAGGCATCACAAACCCCGTAGCCTCGACAGGTTAAGGTTGTGGTCACGGAGTGACAGTCACGTTGATCGGGAGCTAAGCTCAGGAGGGCTAGTGTATGAAATTGCTTAAACCCAATTTAAAAGGCAAGAATAATAAATATTATCCAACGGTGCGGATAAAGATTGAATTGATTGGAGAGTTACTGTTATTCCACACACATTTAACTCTTTCAGTTACAAATCCGTTAGTGAAACAAACTCATGGTTTCCAATTAGTTTTCGATCAGTTGGCGTTTCGGTTGGCTGGACAGTTGTCGTCATTTTGCCCAAGGAGTTGGGAAGTTGAAAGGTTGTGCCCGTGTGTATAAAAGAATATGAACCAGACTGTGTCGGGTTGGCTATTCTGAATGGAAAAAGAATGAAACAGTAAGAAAGGAGAAAGGAGAAGATGTTGAGCATGAAATTTAATGACAAACAGAGCAGAAGAAGAGCTGAATGATAGAAGAATATGATGCAGAGAAGACCTGTTGAAGAAGAGAAGAATTGCAGAACAGTTTGTTGAAGATTAGATACAGAGAAAGACTGGTAAGAACTATCTGTGTAGTTGTCTGTGTATTCATTATTTAATATTTGAGGGAGGTAGGGAGGTGCTCGGGACGACTATTGTCCTCAGAAGTTCAAGTGGGGGCTTGAAGATAGGAAGTTGTAGCTTCCATTTGGTTGTAGCCAGAGAAACAAGGGTGGCAGGGTGGTGCTAGGGAGAACAGGTGTTCATTGTTATTCAGGTTGGAGCCTATGTAACTGGAAGTTGGTGCTTCCATCTAGTTGGTGCTGGAACATTCAGGAAGTTGGTGCTTCCATCCAGTTGGTGCTAGAATACTCAGGGAGTTGGTGCTTCCTTCTAGTAGGTGCTAGAGAAACTAGAGAGTTGGAGCTCTCAAACAAGTTGCAGCTTGTAAAACAGAGGTAGAAGCCTCACATTGAGTTAGTGCTTAATTATAAATGATGTACAAAACTGCAAAAGACTGCCTATCATTTCGATGAAGAAGAGGTTTTCTCCCTTTATGGGTTTCCTCGTGAAAAACTGTCTCTGTGTGTACTTTATGTGTGACTGCTAGTTTTTACTTTTACTGTACATATGCTACATGTTGTTGATGATCACTTGAAGGAAGATTAATAATATTTTAAAAGGTATAATATTGTTTAAGATTATAAACAACTGATTCACCCCCCCCCTCTCAGTTGTTTTAGTACTTTCAACAATTGGTATCAGAGCGGGTTCCTTTTATTTTAAGGTAGATCTGTAAGCTTAAACATGACAAGTCATGAAGGGACTTCAGCCTCTAAGCCCCCTCTATTTGATGGAACAAATTTTTCCTTCTGGAAGATTATAA
>SNQJ01S0076242.1:29752-45310 GCA_010110895.2 Picea sitchensis
GATACAGTGGCATGTCCCTTTCCCATAAAGCTATTCTCACTTTATTGTGTAATTCCTTGATCATACACATAAGTTGACAGTTGAATATATTGTGCTATCTTCACTTTTTTTTGTTTGTGTTGTCTTGGTCTTGACCTCACGAGAGCTCCAGAGCGAAACAGGAGCAACAAAGACCCTAGGAAGCGATATAAAGGTATGTTACTTGTTCCTTCCTACTAGCTAATTCAATGGTCAAAACTTAGGGAAAGAGTCATGTCCTGTCCTGTTTTGTTCTAGATCCAGGTGGATCTAGGGAGATTTGTTAGTGTCCACACCTACCGATTAGTCCGATAACAGTAGGGGACAAGAGCTACCAGTCTTTGTGTTTTTGGGCCCATTAAATTTCTCTTTTACATCAAACATATTTTCTAGATTAGATATAACTTTCAGGATTATATGAGACTTTTATTTATCAATAGGTTGTCGTGTCCTAGGATCGGTCTCTGTTGATTTCTGTTGGAACACTTCATCATCAATAGCCAAATCTTTGAAATTGTCTTGGTTAGTCAGGAATTTTATGATCTGTTCATCTCCTTCAAAGACTGTCCAATTAGAAATGTTATTCGGCACCGATGGTTTGTAGATCAGCTCCATAGTGAATCAAGAGGCTTCATAATCTTCTAGAGGCGACAGCCTGGAAGTAGTTGTGGCTAAGGAGTCAAGAATACTCTTTTCTATGGGGATCGTTGTAATATTGAAGGCTTCAAAATGTTCTACTAACCTATGCACCTCCTGTTGATAGTTCTTTAGGTGAGGAGAATTGCAATGTATAGTATTCCTTACTTGTCTAGTGATGATTTCGGATTCTCCGAAAACCTTCAATTCTTTGACATTCAATTCTATAGCCTTCTTTAATCCTTGTACTAGGGCTTCATATTCGAAAGTGTTGTTTGTACATTCAAATTATAGCCTACAAAATAGGAAGTTGTGTTTACCGATAGGATCAATGAGGATGCACCCTACTCCTGAACCTTCTTGCGATTTAGATCCATCAAAATATAAGGCCCAAATTTGTGAATGACAATCACCCTTTTCCTTTTCCTTGTTAATTTCTTGTTCTCCTATCTTTTGTTCTGTAATCTCTATCACAAGGTCTTGACAAAAAAAGGTGTCTTCTGTTGGTATCTGTGATTTCTCCTGAAAAAACATTTTAGAGTTTTGAGTGAGGGGAACATCAGACAAGAGAGGAGAAAAGTTTCCGAAGTGGGATTCGTAGGAATAATTGCCCAAAATGGGGAAGTTTGTGGACAAGGGTTCGCTCGGGGTTTGTAGATCAGTGACCATGTGTTTTAGATATCTCTCCCTATTGATTCTGATCATGTTTTTTTATCCCTTCAGTGGTATCCAATGGTGTGCCCAGTCTATACTGAAATATCCGTTTAGCGTTTCAGACCAATCCCGACTCAATAATAACCCATAGGACTCTGTAATATCTACCACAATGATGTCAATCACTTGTACAAACTTGGGGTGTGTCACTATTATAATCATTACATATTTTAGTTCTCCCATGACCTTGACCTAGGTTCTGTCTCATTGTATGACATGTTTATCGCTCTTGAGAGGAACAACATTTAACTTTTTGCAAATAGACAAAGGCATAACATTGTAAGACGCCCCAGAATCTACCAAACAATTGTGAAGGTTTTTATTGAAGACTTCAAACATTAAGAGGAACGGTGGGACAAAAGGTTTTTCCTTTCTGTCTTTCGAGTAAGTGTTCACAGTTGGTTTTCTCACCAGATCTATGGGAGATAGAGTTTTTTCCTGACCATTTCCTGTGGTCGGGTTTTCTAATGAGTTCAAATATTGTAACAGAAAGTATTTCTACCGAGGAATCATGCACATGTCCATAACTGATATATTATCCTTTAAATTCTTCAAATATTCGACCACGTTGTAATCCATCTTGGGCGATTCATGGGTATGGATGTTTATAGGGTTTTTACTAGGACAGAAAGGTGTTTTTGGGTGATAGGGAGTTTCCTTACTCCCCGAGGTTTGGATGACAGCGGTATCTTTCGAGACAACAAGACCCTTACTATGTGTCTATATCACCGAGACTTCTGCGGGTTGTTCTTGAGAATCAAATAGGTCTTCAGAAGGCATGATCTGGTTGGGATCCCATATTAGCAGGGTTGTATCTTGTGGTGGATCAATCTCTTCCTGGTCAGTAATATTCATAGCCGAACTGCTTGGTTGTTCGGTCAGGGAGACTTCATCTAGAAACTGATTTCCCATCAAATTCATGGTATGCATCCATTGAGGGCAGTCTCTTTCAGAGTGGTTTTCCTGGTGATAAGTACAGAAAGAATTAGATGCAACATTCCCTAGATCAAAAGTTAAGTTAGTTGGGGGAGGTTCAATTTCCTTGAACGATGGGTTCCTCTTAAAGAAAGGGTTGTAGGGCCTTTGGCCTTAGTTTCCCTCCCCTGCATTCCACTTCATGTCTATGATCACGTTTGATAATTTCTTAACCATGCGTTGGAGGTATTCTATGTCTCTGTTACCTTTGTCGGGAATCTTCTCTATTTATTTCCCCGACGGTCTAGCCAAAAGGAGTCCTCTCCTAGGGCAGTTTGAGCTTCTTTCTTAATTAGAGAGACTTGGCCTTCTTTACACCCTTTCATCTAGAATTCTATCCTTTTGGATTCTTCAAAATTTTTAGCCAGGGTTCGCTTTGCGGCTCTTTTTACAAACATAGAAATAGAAGATAGGAGAGCGTTAGCGTAAACCTCGATTTGCAATTCCTGGGTTGGTTCCGCTTTAGTCTGAAACTTGTTTAAGATGGTCATGAATATTTGATTGAAATATTTGACTCTTTGTTTCAAAATCATGGTGGCGGTGAATAACTCAGCCATCAAAATTCCTGTAGTAGTTTCCTCTTCAAATTTATCTAGAAAGTCTTTTTGAAACTTGGTCAAGCTAGTTGTAGATCCTACTGGAAGATTAAAATACCATGTGGAAGATGAATTTTCAAACATGTAGGGGAAAATCCTGCAAACTATGTCTTCATGTTGGACGTTCATAAGTCTGATTGCTAGTATAAATTTATTGATATGATCTTCAGGAAATCTAGAGGTTTCGGGATCGAACTTAGGCAAAAACTTTTCTAGATGTTGGGGAAGGTTATGGACTAGTCCTGGGAGGACCAAAGCATCTCTGGCTAACCAGGGTTGATTGTTTAGAGGAGGGTTCCCCCTTTCATCATTGTGGTCGTTGTTGCCTTCCATATCTTCAAACTCTGATTTAAACTCCTCCTCTTCTGAGAAATCGTCCGGTTTAGAGACATCATTGGCTGGCGTTGCGGGTATCAAATCAAGAGGTTCTTGGATTTCGGTAATCATGAAATCTATTAAGTCTTCTACCAAGTGTACAAAAACCTCGTCGGGAGTACTAACCACTAGTATTCTTTGTTTTTTTATTCGAGGGAGTATGGTAGCTAAGGAAAATGCATTCATCTGCCGGGCGTAGGCTCTTGCGATCCTTCTGAATTGATTTACTTCCTCGTGAGGAAGATCGTAAGGTATTTCAGGGTGAAAAGGGTCTTCCTCGGGCCAGGGTGAGTTACTTGTTCTAGGAGTAATCAACATGTGTGGGTTGTCTTTGGAATGACTATCCATGCATGGGGGTTGTTACGAATCTATAGGCTATTCGAAATGCTATATAAAATACATATTCAACCATTCATTCTCATGCCCTCCTTCTAGTGCCAATTCTATTCATTGGTCTCAAATCCCTAGTTCAACAGTAGGAACCAAACCTACCACCGAGGCCCAATTAGACTCTGCAGCGTTTGGAATGGAATGGTTCTCCAGATCTTGCAATCCATCCAATTAATCGATGGGCTATAACATTTCCTTGTGAAGGCTCTTCCTTTAGTTTGGACTATCTCTTTTGAATTTTCTCTTGGACAACACCAATGTGAGGTGTAATCCGGTATAAACCAAATTGGAAACAAAATAAAATTAGGTTCTAACTATTGGGGAATAGGCTGAGCTTGGGATAACCCGCTATTCAAACATGCAGACGACAATTTTATACCACGGGACTAGTACTAATACGTTAACCATGTGAGCATCCAATTATTGTCTGAGATTACTAATTATTAGAAACAAAACACATATGAAATAAGATAATGATAAGAAAAAAAATTCATCTACCATAATCATTCATCACATAATCACACAACGATTCATCATCTTCATCATTAAAAAAAAGAACAACAAAGCATTGCACTAGATAAATTGACAATAAATTGGAAAACTCTTACTTGTTACATATATTCATGAAACGAGATAGGAAATAGTTCTTCTCTGCGTCCATTCACACATGCATTTGATGAAAATAACTTTGTCTTTGGTCTAGAAGGAATTCTAAATTCATAACAGCTTCAAAATAATTATTAACAACCAGAAAGAAAGAGTTCTTGCAACAACCATCAACCCCTAACTAATTGGTCGATGGCTTCATTTATAATGTAAAGTTTAACTTAAATTAACGACTAAGTGCAGTTCAAGGAAAACAAAATTCTCCACATGGCATCCTATACTGATACTTTCTTTAATAGTGAGCCCGAGATATATCTTGAAAAGGGTGATTTCTCTCATACTCAAACCAACTGATAAACAGATATTCACAAGTTTGGGCCCATGGAAATTAGTGTTTTTCCATCGGAGCCGCATGTATTCCTCTGATGTCCATTGCATGCGTCTGGTACCTCTCTAGATTGGATTTTAACTATTGTAGCATGTTTCGAGCTCCGATTGGATGTTCTTCAAATCATCGCACTTGCCCTGGCCTTGCGTCAGTCATCTTTGTGAGCTCTTTGGTCCATAGCGAATCTTGTTTGGCATGCGACTCAACTACGTCGCTTAGGTCGACGAAGTATTCGGGGGTTCCGAACTCGAGGAGTTTGATATCCTTCCTTACTTTATTAATTTTATCCCATTGCTTCTTGCATTTGATCCACTTCTCTTGGATTTATCGGTGTGGGTCCCGAGAGATCTTAGCCCAGTAATCGGCTAATTGCTTCATGCGATTAAGACTGCTTTTGCCTACTGTCTGATTTCCATGTTCTTCTTTTTCTCGGCCCTATTGGACTACATCAATGTACTCGAGTCTTTATACTACTTGATGCGCCCTTTCATACCATCGTTCCAATCCTTTCATGTCACGAGTGCCATGAGATTGTCCTCCTGGAACTCAACTATTTTCGCAGTTAAAAGGTGTCTTTCTTTCTTGAACTCATTGTAAAATTCTTCGAAATCACCTTTCAAGTACACAATGGTATGCGTGGTGCCTTTATAGTATTCGTCCAAATGACGAAATTGTTATATCTCCTTTAGGGTGGCGGCTAGCTCCTTTTCATACTTTTTGGCCCTGTCTAGGGTGGCCTCTGAGAGTGCCTTCCCCACGCTAATAAGTTCAGTCGTCCATGCGTATTTTGTGTTTATCAAGTTCTCCTCTGTAGTAACGAAGATAAAGTGATCCAACGTGATATTTATTTTCTTTGTGTTCCTTTGAACGATGTCATTTCTCTTTTGATCGTAGGATATCGTAGATATATCTTCTACCTCGTCTACTAGCTTGGGTATCTGTTGATCGCCCCATGTGAGTATGTTTCCTAGGATACCGATGGTGTATACTTATTCAAGATCGGGCTCCTCAACTTCCTCGCTGTGCCTCGAAGACCCAGCCTCTACCTGTCTCTCGTCGGGGGTTTGAGTATTGAGAGGAATAACGACGTCGAGCACAGACCTGTTACTTACTTGCTCGTTGGCTGTAGAACCGCTGATTTCTTTTCGCAGGGATTCTTTCTGTGGCTCATCCAATTCGGGCTTGTCCTTCAGATCTTCTCTGATATCCTATGTGTCGGGTTCCTTTGTTTTGAGGCTACTTTCAACTTTTGTTTCCTTTTGTGGGACCTCCTCTGTTTTCACCTCGGGCTCAGGAGAAGAAGTATTCTCATGTCCTTTTTCCTCTTGGATACGCATAGGGTTGTCGTGAGATTACTTTGGCCTTTCATTGTCACTATATATAGTTATAAGCTTTCTCAAAGGATTAGGCGTGCATGTTTCTACTGACACCCGACCTGTCTCTATTTGAGTTGTCCTGCCTACCAATGAATTGACCGATGATGTTGTACATTTAGAGTCATCTAACCTGTTGGTGTTACCAAGGTTTGTAAAATCGGGGCTGCTTGGCTCCGTCGAGCTTCCTTCTAGGCTATCAGTTGGAACCCTAGGTGTTATGATGAGGTTCAGATTATCCTGCATCCACTTCATTAGTAGCTGATCCTGTTGCCACATAATTCTCCCCATCTTGTGTACAACTTGAACCTTAGGGGAATCCCTGATTTGTACCAGAGATTCCTAATAAAAATTTTACGGTTCGATGGATTCTTGGGGATCGCCCACCACTTCGCCTAGTTCAGATGCTACCCTTTCTTTTCGGGTCCTGAGAATGTATTGAGCCATTTTCTCCAAGTACGTCACTTGCTCCTCCCAACTCGTGGCCTTGAATCTGGTTTTTTTAGGATCAGCCATCCTTGCAGCCACCTCATTCTAGTCTTGGGCGTTTTCGGTGAAAATTTCATCTTCAAACCAATCATGGGCATAAGGCCAACAAGATGATACCTGTGATGCATGTTTTAGGACCAAACCCTTGGGATTGTGATTGCGAAAATGGCCAGTTTGGAATAAGAGGTGTGGAGGGAGATGCATTGTATCGACAGGATTAAATGATCCCTTTTGATTTGCGCATGAATTAGAAACTAATGCATGATCCATGAATTAACTAACACTTTAAATGCGTCATACCTAACATATCCTAGGGCTGAAACGTCTCATCATGCCATGTCTCTCGGGTGGACAGATCGAGAATCGGTGATATCCTTGTGTATTTTTCCATTGGTGTCCTCCTGAAACAATCTCTAGTGCCAAAAGGTATCAAGGATCGATGATTGGGGATAGTTCGAGCAAATTGTTACTTTGCGGGTTATCACCTTCATAAATCTCTGACGCCGAAAACATTTCGGTAGTCTACGATTGGCGATACCACTCTTTTACTTGCATGATGCTTACTCTTCTTGTTTTTCTTTCAATGTCGAACGGATCGATCTTCTGCAATATCTTTAGTGAAGATTATTCGTGGAGACAAGAGACCTCCTTCTGCCGACACTGGTGAAATTTTTCACTCGGCTATTTGGTTTTCTCAAGTGATTTTTGCCACTTTTACTCTTTCCCGACGCTGAATTTCCTAAGCACGTTGGGGAGAAATTTATACTGTCGATTCCTTAAGTAGACGTTAGTCCCTTTTAAAGTTGAGACGATTTTCACATGTTTGAGCAGACTTTAAATGACTCAACATGAAAACATAAATGATAAGCATAGGAAATAGTCTCATACTGAAGTGTAATCAGACAATGTGAAAGATCAAGTGGTACCCAAAAAGTAAAAAATTGACATAGACCTTTTTAGGGTGTGTTGACTTCTCAACAGAACCCACTTCACCTTTCCTCATAAAGGTGTCAAAGTTTTCATTAGGAGGTAACTAAAATATTGAGAGAAGGTTGTACCTAATTTATAAAACACAAAGCATGTGTCTTTTCAAGACACATGGATGGGTACATATATTGTGTTATCTTAGGAATATGCACATGTCCATCCTTCCAAGTTCGAAGAAATGATGTGGAGCATGGATTTTGACGGTGCTAAATACAAGCATGGATCTGGGGCTAGGGTCCTTTTGTGTGATCCCAAGGGAAAGGAAATCCCTTCCTCGTTTCAATTAGAATTCTCTAACACTAATAATATGGTTGAATATGAAGTGTTAGTTCAAGGCCTCCAAAAGGCCTTAGACTTAGGAATTTTCCATTTGTTGGTGAGTGGGGATTTTGAGTTGGCTGTGAATCAAATAAGATATAAATATGAAGTTCATAACCCTTGCCTAAAACAATACCACTGAAAGGCTAAGGAACTTATTGATAGTTTCTTATCTTTCAAGATTCAATTCATACCTAGGGCCGCAAACCACGTAGTTGATACTTTGGCCTTGGTTGGTTCATGCTTCATTTCAGATTTCATAAGGTCTATCAAAGATATAAAAGTCCAAATTTTACATAGACCCGTGTTACCTGATAACGTTGACTATTGGAAATTTTTTGATACCAATGAACAAATATTTAGGTTCCTTCAAAACAAGGAGGAATTCGAATATTTACATATCTACCAAGAGTTGGAAGAGGAAACCGGGGACATAATCTAATTGAATACAAATAGAATTCCCCCTGGTTTTTTCGTATTGGAATCGATGTTTGAGTCCAATCATGCCACTACCTATGCACCTAGTATTGATAGTGAATATATTAGGAAGGTGCAAGAAACCATCCCTATAAGCCTTGGAACTGAGAAATATCCAAAACTGGTTTATATAGGGTCACAGTGTTCTCCTTATGAGATAGCTCAATTCATGAATTTCTTGACAAAGTTCAAGGATGTTTTTTCTTGGTCCTACAAGGATCTCAAGGTTTTCGATATGCAAGAGATAGTCCATGTGATACCCATAATCCCTGATTCAAAAACTTACAGGAAGAGACAAAGAAAGAACAACCATGATTTAGAACAAACGATTAAAGGATAAATTAGACAAGATGAAAGCATCTGGGGTCATATACCATGTCAGTTACTCACAATGGGTATCTAATTTGGTTCTCGTTAGGAAGAAAACTAGTGATATTCATTTGTGTGTCGACTTTCAACATTTGAATAGGGTGTCCCTAAAAGACAACTACCCTGTCCCACCAATGGAAGAGGTCCTCCAACAAGTCTCTGGGGCTAAGATGTTGTCCCTTTTAGATGGTTTCTCAGGTTACAATCAGTATCCCTCAACCCTTCTGATAGCCACAAAACCACCTTCACTACCCATTGGGGCACATATGCATATAACAAGATGCCTTTTGGCTTGATTAATGTCGGGAACACCTTTCAGTGTGCCATGGGTATTTTTTTCAAAGGATTATTGGGTAAGATGATCGTTGTCTACTTCGATGACCTCACATTATTTTCCAAAGAATGAAGTAGTCATTTTGATCACCTCATGCGGGTTCTTCTTAGATGTCATAAGTTTCATGTATCTTTAAATCCTAAGAATACCATTTTCAGTGTTATGGAGGGAAAAATTTTGGGTCACATCATCTCTAGAGAATGTGTCAAAGTTGATCCTGAGAGAGTGGTAGAAATAAAAAGGATTCCCTTACCTACTAATAAAAAACAAATGCAATCTTTCTTTGGAAAGATAAACTTCCTGAGACGCTTCATTCCTGATTTTGCTCAAGTTGTCAAACCTCTATACCAACTTATGAACAAGGACATTTAGTTCAAATGGGACCCCCCTACCCGTTAGGATTTTGAGTCCATTAAGAAATCCATTGTGTGTGCCCCTCTCTTAATTAGTCCTAATACCTCTAAGGAGTTTTCCATGTACACTAATTCATTAGAGGAGACAATTTATGCAATCTTATTTAAAAAGGATCATGAGGAAAGAATTTGAAGACACACCAGCTGAACTATTCTCCCATGGAGAAACATGGTTATTCTTTGGATAAAGCCTTGGAGAAATTCTGACATTACATCCAACGCCACAAAGTTCAGGTTTTTATGCCTACATCCCTCTTAGTCATGGCCTGGAATCAAACCAAAATGCATAGTAAGTGGTCCACATGGATCATGTACATGCAAGAATCTGACTTGGACATTAAACCGATGAAAATCATAAAGGGGACAAGGCTGGCTGAATTGCTAACCCAATCCCACACCTCGATCATAGCTGAACCACCTCAAGTAGATGACTTGATTGCTTTTGAATAAATAGTTAACGAAACTAAGTTAGCCTCACAACCATGGTATGGACCCATCGTGCATTTTTTTATCAATGGTGTTTTCCCACTTGACATGGATACTAAATCCAAACAAACACTTCATTTACAAGTTGTCTGGTATGTTTTACAAGACTAAATCCATTACTGAAGAAGCATTGATGGGGTTTTGTCATGATTCTTGACTCTTGATCAAGACCAAATGGTACTTGAGCAATTCCATTCTGATGTTTGTGGAGGTCACGTTTTAGCCAAAACCACTGCAACAAAAGTTTTACATGCAGGTTACTTTTGGCCTTCACTCCACCAAGATTCCCATTTACTAGTTCGAAAATGAGAATCTTGCCAACGCTTCACTGGGAGGCAAAACTTAGTTGCCTTGCCTCTTAGGCCTATTGAAATCCAAGTCCCTTTCAAAATATGGGGCATGTACTTTATTGGGCCAGTTTCATTGCCTTCCAGTGTTAGTCACATATTCATCTTAATAACTACTGACTACTTTACAAAGTGGGCTGAAGAAATTTCCCTTAGGAATGATACAAGTCAACATGTGGTAGAATTGCTTGAGCATAACATTTTATCCCGTTTTGGAACCCCTACTGCGATATTAACTGATAATGGATCAACTTTCATGTCTGATGTCATTCTCCAACTTGGTGTTACATATGGCATCCAACTTTTTCGATCTTCCACCTATTACCCCCAAGGTAATGGATTCACTGAATCCACAAATAAAAATATGATTCATATCCTTAAGATAATGGTCAAAGATAACAAACATGATTGCACACAAATTTAAACTTTGATTTATGGGTTGATCGTATAACCCCTAAGAAAAACAACGGGTCAAAGTCCTTACACTCTGGTGTATGGAGCCCCTAATGTCCTATCTGTTCAATTACAAATTATAGCCTTGAGGTTGGCTATTGCTGAGGTAGAAAATGATTTCCAGCCTTTACAACATCGTTTAGACACACTCATCGAACTAGAAGAGGTAAGAAAAAAAGCATTCCAACACCTGCAAAAGAAGCAAGACATTGTTAAACATCCCTTTGATAATAGATCCACAATCATAAATTACAAAGTAGGATATGATGTCCTATTGTGGGAAAAAGAACATGAGGACCCATCCAAACATCGCAAGTTTGATTCTTTATGGTTGGGTCCTTACACAATCTACGAGGTTTTACGGACAAATTCTTTCAGATTAAAAACATTGGATGGCGAACCACTCCAATTCCATGTGAATGGTTGTCACCTAAATTTATTTTACTATTGAGGGATCTCATCATCCTATACATAAGTCACCACTAGTTCATTTTTTACTTGTATGTATTTTTTCTTGCTGATTTATGCTTGTATACATCTCCTTGATTTCAATTTGGAGCCTTTTTTCCTTTTTAGTTTCAATTTTGGGTATAAAGCACCTTTTGATTTTTTCCTCGATTTTTGGTCTTTTTCATTTTAATGTCGTAGGCTTCCCTCTTCTTCTTAATGTTTGGTCCGTATAGTCTTCATGGGAAGGGTATTGTCCTTATTCTTATATGGATGTTTGAAAAGAATACACCCTTAGGAACCCTTTTATCATGCTTGGCCTACGGGAAACTGTGACTTAATATCATCTTAAATATGAGTAAACTTTATTGTTATTTAATAAAAGTCCGCAGGGAAAGTCTAAGGGGGTAGCATATCATTCTCTGGTTAAGATGAAACCATGACGACATGATGGCTTACATAGCTATGTGATTCCAACTGCACTTTACCCGACCACTTACAATCTATTTTTTCTAACCAACGTTCATTTTTCCTACAAAGTTCCATCACTTATGAGCACTAAGATATTTCAACACCTACTGCCAAAAGTTTTTCATATTTCTTTACTCCCTTGATTGACTGGTTTGCTTTCTAGTTTTTCTCTAGTGGGTTGTTGATTTCAAAATATCCCCATTTTCTTGTTTGTGTGTCAAGAATCAAGGCATGCATGAGACTTTGTGTTGATCCAAGGTTCACTGTAAGCCTCGATTCTCATAGTTAAGCCATAATCCACATGATGGACCCATGTCACTTGGGCCACATTTCTCAACAAAACCTGGGTCATTACTCCCATTCTTATATCCTTTGTGAATCTCAATATAAATTCTAGTGTATATCTTTACTGTGCCAGTTTCATTCTTCGGTTATCCCTAATGTGAAAAATGGTCCTTATACTACAGTTGAATCCCCCCCCTCCCCCCTCACTCACCTTGGTCACTTCAAAAGTATAAATTTCCATCGAGTATTCCCTCCTCTCACATGGGTGATCCCATTTTTCTACATGCTTTGGAAGCAATTTCCCCTCTGGCACAAAAAATGTTGACCTAAAAATATTCTTTGGGCTCACAAGAGGCCCTTTGTGCTATGGTTCTAGTCAAAGACAATGTAGGGGGTCATAGTTACTATGGCCTCTTCCCCTGAAAGAGTATCAATTGGATTCCTTCAGATGGTTTTTATCTAAGTATGTAAAGACTTATCAGACACTAGAGAGTATCAGGTAACAAGGTCAAGTCAGTTGGCAACAATGCAGCTTAGTTCCAGGTTGTTGCATTTAGTTAGGTTAGTTCTTCCAGGATCCATTGAGGGATAGTAAGGTAAAATGGATATAAAATTCATGATTCACCCTACCCTACTATAACCTATTTGGAAGTAGTATAACAACCATGATCATCACTATGTCCATCAACATCTTAAATGGTACTGAAACGACACCATCCCGACCTTGCTCAACTTGTTATGGGGCCATATTATTTTCCCCTTAGGGGAAGCCTTCCCAGGGTACGTTTTGAGTCCTGAAACCCTCCCACATTGTAATTCCTCATGTCAAGTATGCTCAGTTCATATTTGATGATATAATCATGAAGTTTGCAAAATTTTATCATTGGCCCCTTTTTCCTATCACTAGGCAGGTCCCGTGCGAACAAGGCCCTTTCACAAAGAATAAAATGAAGTTTTGTCACATTTTGGGAAATAAAACATTGTCGTATTTTATGGATCAATACTATATTTCCAATGGTCTATCATGAGCTCAATTCTGATTTCATATGACCCCCCTACGGAGGGCACAAATTTTGCGTCACCCAAATGGCCAAAACCAACATTTGTGACTTCTTGGAATGATTCTGTTAAGATTTATGTTTTAAAAGGAAACTCAAACCTAAGTATGGTGTAGGTAAGTGCGATAATTTTCCAACGGTATATCCCATACTTGGTTTTGACCCCTGGTTGGTGAGAACGAGTCTTTACAAGTTCATGACCACTTTTGGACACTAGATTGTTTACAGTGGTTCAGGGTGAAACCATTGATGTTAAGGGGTTTTAAATCAGGGATTCAGTGATTCCACGCTATAGTGGACTCATATACCTTTCCAAAAACTCCTAATTTTCCTCATTCTGACCTTGGATGGCCCTGCTAGAGTTGTCACAAGTTTGTAAACTATTTTGGGCAAAGGGGGCCAACCAGCTTGCATAGAGGGGTTTCATGACAGATAAAATAGTCATTAATGGCCCCAACACACAAATCTATGGCCATATGATAGAGTTAATCTTTGATACCTTTTAGACGATATTCTATTTTCCTCGATTGGATATCGTATGGCGATGTGATGCCTTTCGCAATATTGGGTGCATGGTGGGCCAACCAACAAGTCAGGGTCTTTAAGCGGTAACTATTCCAGTCCAAAATTGAGGGGTTAGGTGGAACCATGTTAGATTGGTGACCAAATATTATCTACAGGATCATTGATACCTTTCCAATGACATGATTTGCGTACAGTTCTGACCGCGTCTCATCTGGCAACATTTTTTGGCTATGTCAGGTAAGAAGGTCAAGTCAGTTGGCAATAGTTCAGGCCAGTTCTGGGTTGTTGCATTAAGTTGGGTCAGTTCTTCCAGGATCCTTTGAGGTATAATAATTTCAAATGGATATCAACGTCTTGATTTCCCATAACCTACTATCTCCTATTGGGAAACAATATAACAACCATGATCATCAATATGTCCATCAACATCTTAAACAGTACACAAATGGGACCATCTCGGCCTTGCTTAGCTTGTTATGGGACCATGTTATTTTCCCCTTAGGGGAGGCCTTCCCAGGGTAGTTTTTGAGTTATGAAACTCTCCCATATCATAATTCCTCATTTCAAGTCTTCTCAGTTCATATTTGATGAGCAAAGCACACATTTTGTGAAAATTTTATCGTTGGCCCCTTTTGCCTGTCATTAGGCGGGTCCCGTGGGGATGAGGTCATTTTTCAAAGAATAAAATGAATTGTGGTCACATTTTAGGAAATAAAACACTTCCATCTTGTAGGTATCATGAAAATATTTCTAATGGGCTATCATGAGCCCGATTCCAAGTCCGTATGACCAACCTACGGAGGGCGCAAAATTTGCATCACCCGAATGGAAAAAACCAACAACTATGACTTCCTGGTCTAAGTTTGTTCATATTTATGTTTTAAAAAGAAAATAAAACCTGAGTATGGTGTAGGTAAGTGTTAGACCTTTCCAATGGTATATCCCATACTTGGTTTCGACCCTCGATTGGTGAGAACGAGCCTTCGCAAATTCATGACCACTTTTGGACACCAGATTGGTTTCAGTAGTTCAGGGTTAAAATATTGTTGTTAATAGGTTTTAAATAATGGAATCAATGATTCCAAGTTTTATTGGACTCCAATACCTTTCCAACGGCTCCTAATTTGTCTCATTCTGACCTCAGATGGCCCGGTTAGAGCTGTCATGAGTTTTTCAACTATTTCGGACAAAAGGGGCCAACCAACTTGCATAGCAGGATTTCATGATAGATAGAACAATCATTAGTGGCCCCAACACACAAATCTATGGCCATCGCATTGAATTACTCAATGATTCCTTTCCTACAGTACTTCATTTTGTTGATTAAGGTTGGTTGTCATTGATGTCAACCCTTGAAGAAATACCTATAGCACAAAGGTTGGGTAATGGAACCAATATTGTTTGATGTAAAGATGACTCATTATTTTCTTGTCATGGTTGATAATAAGTAGAAATGGATGAACTCCAAAGTGTTCCCCTTCTATTGAAATCCCTCACGGGAAGACGCTTTGTGGATTGAGTTATCCTAGAAGTATGGTTAGAGAAACCATGTTTATTTGTGGAATAATGAGATGAATGTCAGTGAATTTTTCATTGAAATTATCCTAGATGGATAATTCTTGTCATGCCATTTCCGGTGGTATGTGGAACGTCACATAATTCCTCACGGTTAGAGAGTTATGGCCATGAGAAGTTGGAGAACTCAGGTTTGGGTAATGGACCCAAGTTTGTTTGATGGATAATGGTATGAGTTTTGATATATTTGTAGGTAATAATATTATATATGCATGCTACATGTCATTCCATTTATGTTGGTATGTGTAACGTCACATAAATCCTCATGGTTTGAGAGTTATGGAAGACCCTCTTATGTCATCTAGAAGCCCCAAAAGGTCAAAGTAGTCAAAGTGGTTTAAGAGATTTTTAAAAGGTAAATAATAAGTTGAATTGATGAGTGTACTATAATTCAAATTGAATACAAAATAAATTATTTAAATAATAAATTTAATGGATAAATTAGAAGTGGGT
>SNQJ01S0076242.1:45346-66560 GCA_010110895.2 Picea sitchensis
AATAAGGAAAGTGGGCAAAGTGACCTAGAAGATGTTTTTAAGGAAGCTACTTGGAGAGTATAAATAAGAGGCAAGGATATCTCATTTAAGACACACTTGAGCATATTAAATACCTATAGGTTTATGAGGTAACCCTAGGATATCTAACCCAACTTTTGAGGGAAGGTGAAGAAAAGAAGGCCGAAATTCAAGGAAGGATAAATTCTTTTGATGATGCTTTCTAAGGTATGTTATTTACAGGTCATCTCCCCATTTTCACAATAACTTTTGTTATAGAATGATTCAGACCATGGAATTTCTATTCCATTGAGTAAACATATCCAAGTATCTGTGGTAAAAACTTCATCTTGTGGCTAGTCTTGAAACTAGTCAAAAACAGGTGTTTCGGGTAAAAACGTCCTAACTTCTTAATAATAGATCAAAATTCAGTAATACAAAATGTGTTGGTTAGAGTACAGTGTTTAGTATTCTGTGTAATAGTTTCATATCTATTCAACAAATATTCCTGTGTGGGGCACACTCTACAAGGTCTCTCTCTTAAATAAACCAGAATTCAGCAAGGTATGCCCTTTTTTCTATAACTACGTTTCTGAGAGGTTCCAAGTAGTGACACTTGGAGGAATTGTATAAAACACACTAAGGAATTACAGGTACACAGTTATGATTATTTCAATTTGGGGTTGTTGACTAATCCAAAACTAGTCATGTGAGACTAAAGAAAAGTTTGATGTAAATTCTAGTCTCTTGTTGTTTAAAGTTAAGGAAGGTTTGCAGGTATGTGATGATATAAACCAGTTCTATTATAGAGTTATAAATCATATTTGGATGATGAAATTGATTAGGGAGTTTGGTTGAGGTACAAGTTGGGTACATGGTTGAGACAAGTAGTTGATAAGTTGGCACATACATGAGGTGTATAGTTGATGATGTTGGTACATATTGATGATTCATAGTTGATGAGTAGTTGACACATGATTGGTACATAATTGGTACATGGTTGGTTGCACTTGTTTATGGTACAGGTTGATTACAGATTTTTTTGTACAAGTTGGTGCATCATTGATGCACTTGTTTATGGTACAGGTTGATTATAGGTTGAGGTACAGATTGATGCATGGTTCAGGTTTAGGTACAGGTTTACAATGGTATATCTCACAGTGATAGTTTCACAGTGGTTCCCTCATTCTACTTCTACTTCAGGGTAGTTGGACAGGGCAAGGATAGGTCGTTGTAGCCACCTTCCGGTTGTAGTCGAAGAACATAGGGGGTTGTAGCCTCCTTGTTGTAGCCAGATAATTGGGGAGTTGGATCTTCCCTCAGGTTGTATCCTGAGAAACTAGGGGGTTGGAGCCTCCTTCCAGTTGCAACTAAAAAACAAAGGAAGTTGGTGCTTCCAATGAATATAATTCTTCAAGACATATAAGAAAAAGCATTCTATGGTTTTCTCCCAATTTGGATTTCCACATAAAACACTAGTGTACTGTGTATGTGTTTGATTGTTCATTTCTTATTGCTCATTATTGGATAATAATTCTACATTGATATAACACTTGGATTATTTGAAGAAAAAGGATTATAATTACGCTATTACTAATTCACCTCCTCTTTTAGAGATCCAACAATTGGTATCAGAGCAATTTCCTTCAGAAATCAGTTTAACCACTGAAAGGTAGATGATGGAGAGTACCAACTTGTATAAAAATGGAATACCACAGTTTGATAGACATAAGTATGCTTTTTGGAGCATAAGGATGAAGACATATATACAAGCACAGGGATTTGAAGTTTGGCAATCAATTGTAGATGGATACACAACACCAATAGTTCCACCAACAAATGACAAAGCAGTGAAACTCGGTGAGAATAATTCCAAAGCCAAAATGCACTTTTGAATTGTCTCAGTGATACAGTATTCACCAAAGTTGCACATTGTAAATCCACTAAAGAGATTTGGGACAAGATTTGAAATATTTATGAAGGAGATACAAAATTCAAAGCAATAAAGCTTCAAACTTACAGAGGTCAGCTCGAACAACTAAAAATGAAGGAAGATGAGAATATTGCAGCCCACGTCTTACGAGTCGATGAAACAGTGAATGCAATCATAGGATTGGGAGAATAAATCGAAGAATCTGTAATTGTTCAAAAGGTACTAAGATCTCTTCCTATGATATTTAACCCTAAGATATAAGCACTAGAAGAAAGATTGAATCTAAACTTAATAAGCATGGACGAACTGCATGGAATCTTCATAGCATATGAAATGAGAACTGAACAGAAAAATCCAGATGTAAAAGAAGCATCCTTCAAAGCATCCAAAAGATCAAAGAAAAAGAAAAAGAAACAAGAAGAATATAACAACAGCAGTGACGTCTTAGAAGATGATGAAGAAGTGGCCAACTTCATCAAAATACTAAACAAGGGAACCGACGGTAAGTATAGAGGTAAGATTCCTTTAATTTTTTTTAATTGTGATGATATTGGTCATTTTGCTAACAAATGTCCTCATAAGAAAAAGAGAAATGATGAAGGTTACTCAAAAATCAAACACACATACAAAGGCAAAATAACTACAAAGAAAGTTTTCAAGAAAAGTTTATGCACCAAAGAAGACATCTCATCATCAGATGAAGACGAAGTCAGTGACAGTGAGACTGGAAGAGTTCTATTCATGGTAGTAAAAGACTCTGAAAAACAAGACCTTGAAGAAGAATATGAATAAGCCTAAGAAGAATATGAAGAAGTAGAAGAAGAAATTGAAGAAGCAGAAGTTGACTATCAAGAAGAATTAATGTGTGCCATAGAAGTTATCATAAGAGAAAAGAAGAAAAAGAAGAAGCTACAAGCAGAACTAGACAAGGAGACTCGAGAATTAGAACAAATGATCACAAAATTTAAGGTTCAAATAGAAGAAGATAAAAGAATTGATGAAGAACTCAAAGAAAAGCTAGAAGAAAAGGACAGGATCATTGGAAACTTGGAAGTAGAGATTGTCGCACTAACAAAGGATATTCAAAATAAAAATATGAAGAATAGCTCAAAAGTTCTGGATGAGATTATCAATAGTAAAAAGTATCATCTTGACAAGTCCAAACTTGGATACAATCAGACAGAAAATGGATCAAGATCCAAATCAACAGAGCAAGAAACATATCCAAAAAGTTATCCAAAAACAATCAAAGGGGATAGGAAGATATGCAAGGAAGATTACAGGGACACTCCTCCACTAAGAAGATTTGGATTTCATAATCAACAACAGACAGATAGGCCTCAAGAAGAAGAATTATTCATAAGAGAACCTCCTTTCAGAAGATCTTCAACTCCCAGGTATCAAACTATATTTTTTGGTTTATGTTATGCATGTAATAATTTTGGACATAAAGATGTGAATTGCAGAACTAACAACAGGAACAATAACAACTTTGAGAGTCATACAAAAAGGGGTTATTCAAGAAGACCTTGTGAAACACATAGACGAAGTTACAACAGGTTTGAATCTTTGAGAACTGAAGTGGAATGTTACAAATGTAACAATTTTGGACATGTAGCCAAATATTACAGAATGACAGTCCTTCCTAAACAACCTCAATAGAATAACAACAATCACAGATAGGAACCTCATAAAATGACATAGATAAGAAAGAAAGATCAATATAGAAATGAAGAATGCACAATTTCTCGAACATCTAAGCATAAGAAACATGGTTGGTATGTTGACAATGGATTTTCAAAACACATGATAGGTGATAGAGACAAGTTTCTTACATTACGAAAGGAAAGAGATGGATCGGTCTCCTTCGGAAATGATGATTCAGCTAAAATCATTGGAAAAGGTACAGTCTGAATTGGGAAGAAGAAGGAAAAGGCAGAAAATGTTCTACTAGTAGAAGATATGAAACATAATCTTCTAAGTGTGAATCAAATGTGTGACTAAGGTCACAAAGTTACTTTTGATTCACAAAAGTGTGAGATAAGAAAAGAAGGTTTAGGGAAATTGTTTGCTACAGCTGCAAGAAATTCAAACAACATATATGTGTTAAGTGAAATTGGAAATGAAAAGTGTTGTCTAGGAAAGGAAGATGAAAGTTGGCTATGGCACAAAATAATGGGGCGCATACATTTTGATAACCTTGTCAAAGTTAGAAAAAGAGAAAAAGTCAGACAATTTCTCCAGATCACGAAACCAACCAACACTTTATGCAAGCATTGTCAACAAGGAAAGAAAACAAATACCAAGTTTAAATCAAAGGAATATTTAATGACAAGACCACTGGAAATTGTGCATACTGATCTAGTTGGACCAACTAAAACAAAGGGTTTAAAAGGTGAGAAATACTTCATGTTATTACTTGATGATTATACAAGAATGACTGCAGTTTTCTTTCTCAAGAATAAGTTAGAAGATTTTGAAAACTTCAAGATCTACAAGGAAATGGTTGAAAATGAAATGGATGAAAAAATCAAATGCTTTATATCTGATAATGGAGGAGAGTTCACCTCAAAGGAATTTATGGACTATTGCAGCAATCATGGAATAAAAAAACAATTGTTCGTTGCGAGGACACATTAATAGAATGGAGTTGTTTAAAGAAAGAATAAGACAGTATAGGAAATGGCTCAAACAATGTTAATGGATTTGAAATTGACAGATATGTTTTGGACACAGACAGTGCATACAACAGTTCACATTCAAAACAGAGTAATTCTCATAAACAACACCGACAAAACTCCTTACGAACTATGGAAAGGAAGACCAACAAATGTAAACCACTTCATAGTTTGACTCTTGTGTGAACAAAGGATTACTTGTTGGTTAACCAAGTATAAGGAAAACATACAAGTGTTACAATCTAAGATTGAACAAAGTTGTCGAAAGCATCAACATAACAATTGATGAATTAGGGAGACCAGAATCGAAGGAATAAAATGAATCAATGAAACATCCCTTAGAAGAAGAAGCAGAAGATGAAAAAGAAGTAGAGGAGGAAGATGAAGAGAATCCGACAGAAGTATAAGAGCAAGTTTAGCAATTATCTCCAAAGACACCCGGTAAACGAGTGTAGAAGAATCATCCTTCAGATCAGATTATCGAAAACAAAGATGCAGGGGTTGAGACTAGAAGAAGAATTCGTTCACCAGAACAAAAACACCTAGCACTCTTATATACAATTGAACCAAACTGGTTTGAAGAAGCCAACAAGGATGAATCTTGGAATAAGTCCATGGATGAAGAATTGGATCAAATAGAGAAAAATGACACTTGGGAACTGGTTCCAACACCAAAGAATAAGAATGTGATCAGCACAAAGTGGGTCTTCAAGAATAAATTGAATGAAGATGGACAAGTTACAAGAAACAAAGCTAAACTTGTATGTAAAGGATATGAACAGGTTGAAGGAATTGACTTTGAAGAGACATTTTCCCCAGTTGCCAGAATAGAAGCAATTCGTTTTCTTTTAGCTTGTGCATGCTCCAAAAATATTGAAATGTATCAAATGGACGTAAAATCAACTTTTCTGAATGGGGAACTTGAAGAAGAAGTCTACATTGAACAACAGAAGGATTTAAGTTGTCATAAAACATAGATTATGTGTGTAAATTAAAGAAGGCCTTGTATGGTATAAAACAGGCTCCTAGAGCATGGTACTCTAGACTGAATAAGTATCTACAATAGGTAGGGTTCAAAAACGTAAGTGTAGACAACAACCTCTACATCAAGGTAAGTCAAGGTAATATTTTATTAATTGAAGTTTATGTTGATGATATTATTTTTGGTAGTGATGATGACAGGTTAAGCCACAAATTTGCAAAAGATATGAAAAATGAATTTGAAATGTCGTTACTTGGAGAACTTTCCTTCTTTCTAGGACTTTAGATACGCCAAAGAAACCAAGGAATTTGTATTTCTCAAATCAATTATATCAGAGAAATGATAAAATGGTTCGGTATGGAAGATTGCAAACCAATTATCACTCCCATGCAAACCAGTTGCAAGTTGAGCAAAGATGATGATTCAGAGACTACATATCAGAGGCAATACATGTCAATGATTAGCAGCCTACTATATGTGACAACATCCAGACCAGATGTAATGCATGCAGTTGGACAGATGGCATGATTTCAAGAAGCACCAAAGGAATCACATGTATCAGTAGTGAAGAGGATTTTCAAATATCTCAAAGGAACAGAAGAGTTTGGATTATGGTATCCAAAAGGAAAGGATCTATCACTTATTGCCTACACAGATACAGATTGGGAAGGTTGTATTGATGATTGACGAAGCAACAATGAAGAAACATTCTACTTGGGTGAGTGTTTAGTATCATGGATAAAGAAGAAACAATCATCAGTATCCTTATCTATAGCCAAGGTAGAGTACATTGCATCAACATCATGTTGTACACAGGTTCTTTGGATCAAACAAACTCTGACAGATATATAGGTTGAGTATGATGAGCCCATTCCAATCTATTGTGATAATACAAGAACCATCAGTATCTCAGAGAGTCTGGTGATGCACTCCAAGACGAAGCACATTCCAATCAAGTATCACTTTTTACGGGAACAGGTTGCTGAAAAGAACATCAGAGTTGAGTATGTGGGCACAAAAGAACAAGTGGAAAACATCTTTACAAAACCACTTTCACGGGAAGCCTTTGAGTATCTTCACCAACGACTCAGATTTATTTCTACTCCAAAATGAATGATTTTGAATGCTTATCTTATATGTCTTATATGTACACGAAGAAGCACTATAAGAAGGCAGTTCAGTCAGGGGGAGCATCCCCAGATGGAAAGATACCTTTGTCATTGATGAAAAAGGGGGAGAGATTTATCAAATGCAGAAGACAGAGGCATGGTTCCAAGGGGAGCAGATTTATCAGATGTAGATGACAGAGGCATGGTTCTAGGGGGAGCATGAGTGATATGATTTCAGTATTGCATCGGAGTGTTGCCATCAATTCCAAAGGGGGAGATTGTTGATTAAGGTTGGTTTTCATTGATTTCAACCATTGAAGAAAGCCTCGTAGCACAAAGGTTGGGTAATGGACTATTGACGGGCGAAAATGACCATTCATCAACTGGAAGAACGAGTCTGGTCTGGGGTTGTCTAAGTAACCCAAGCCATTTGGTATAACTCATTCTGATGGGTTTAATGGCTCTGTTGGCCAATCTAAGAGGTCCTAAGGAAACAAATAAAAAGAAACGAAATAACTAACTAATTACTAATTACTATATATATATATATATATATATATATGTATGTATGTATGTATATATATATATATATGTACATACATAAGATGTAACTATTATAAATATATTAATTAGGATATTTACTCATCTTATTTATATACATGATATACACACTACCAGTTTTGATCTAAACTTACAAAAACTCAATGTGAGAAAATGACTTCTTTGAAAAAAAGCAGATAAAGAAAGCACATAGGATATTTTTTTGTTTTTTCTTTATTAATCTAAACTAAATAAAAAAAATATACTATGAAACAAAAGTATGTGGATGGTCAAAGCCAAACCATATATTTGAGTTTCAATGACAAACAAATGACAAAAGGGAATAAGATAACCTGTTAATGAGTTAATCGGCATGCACCCAAACATCTGTACGATTAGAGAACATCCAACCAGCTTGTCCAAGAGGTAAACCTGCAATGAAACTTGAGACTAGTCAGAATAAATGCAAAATAGTATGTTGACTGTTGAGTTTTAATAATAGAATGAGAGATGCAAATAGTCATTGTGATCTTTGTGATTGCAAGCAATTACATTTGAGATAAATCTAACTGTAACAACATGCTTTTAATCATTCAACAAAAATTAAAGAGAAATCATGTCATTTGGGTTGAATGAATGATCACTCTTTTCAATATCTGTAGCATCAAAATGTGAATGATATTTTAAACAAATTATCCCAATACCATAACAAGTTGTGAAGACTAAAGATATCAACAACTATTAATTTATCAGGATAAACAAACCATAAAAAAAAACACCATTTACAGAAAGCTAAAGTTGAAATGCAAATGTCTGTTCCATCCAAATTTGTGAATAAATTGTCCACCTTCAGCCCCAGGCCAAGATGTCTTCATTACAAAAATCTACAATATTTAAAGAGTTCAGTCAAGCTAAACATCTTATCTTGTGGGATAAGATTAAATATCAAAATGATTTTCTAATTACAAAATAGAGGGTAATATAACCACTCCATATCACATTGTATCTCTCAAAACTATATAAAGCTTATTTCTTCTTACAAAAGATGAGCCAAGGAAATGGCCAATAAGATCATAAATGGTCCATATCATCACATCACCACCAGCTATATGATATCCTGAAAGGAAAAATGAAAATACAGGAGTTTAGATATTATTCTAACCAATAATTTCCAAAAAACTCAAATGAGAATGAACTGGCTACATAATCAACTGATTTTGTAGCTAGTTTTATTTCAAACAAAAAAAATCTAATTAAATCTATAATAATAGAAAAACTAAAATAAAAATACAACTAAGAAAATCAAACAAATATTTACCTCATAATTGCATGCTAAATTTGACTCACAAGATCTCAGAGTTAACTATTGTTGTAACATTCTCAACATTCTTTATTATCATGTTTTCAGTCCTTTTCAAATGCCTCCCCTGCCTTTGAAAACTGAACTTTAGACTATGATTTTCACTCTTTAATGAGTCGGTCTGAGTAGTGAGGGTTTTGATTTGCAATTGAAGGGAAGGTATATCTGTGTAATATTTGTCGATCCAAAACAAACAAACTTCACACCGTGGATCTTCAACAGTTGTTTGAGGATGTCCATGGTCGTGCGTCAGAATGCTACCACTGTTATCTGTGGTTTTTTTACCGAGTTTAATCTTTGGAAAACCTTGGCTATGCTTTAGTCATGGTGGCAGATTGTCTACAAAATCGTAGGCCTAGCTGAGCTCTAGTTTGAGGTAACTCGAGTCTTATTCTGCCAAAAACCTCTCGATCTCAGAATCAGAGCTCTCATGGACCTCGATCATTTTGATGGAGCTCATATGAGACTTTGATTTATTTCGTAGGCTCCTGGAAATTAATGTCCCTGCCCTTTTGTTTTTAAACCCTGCATCCGAGTCATTTTTGGACAGTTTGCGCGAGGGCCTGTTTGCATATTTTGCAGAGGTGTCAGGGTAGGCGTACTGCTCATGGCCATGAAATTCAAAGGCTTCTGGTTCAACATTTGGTTTCTCGGGCATAGGCTCATCGAGCACGGCCCTATCACAGGGTTCTTTAGATGAGGAGATTGTTTTCTCAATGGAAGGGATTGGGGTTTCTTCCAACATGGGCTTATCAACCTCTACGGGACTGGGTGTAATGAAACCATTTCAAGTTAGGAAAGTGTCCCAATCATCCCCTTGCAATTTTAATTAATGGACTAACAACATTCTTATCAACCCATGATGAAACAGACTGAAATTTAAACATTTTCTCTTATACCTCTTGGCCATCTTATACAGACTTCTCAATAAATAAAAATGCATATTCAATTTGAAACCGATGAAGTTCATCAACAACCTTATGTGATATAGAAAAACAGGGCCAAAGAGACCCTCACATGTAACGAATTGTCTCAAGATTTCCAATAAACCATGCCACCTAGTTTTCAACAGAGATACAAGCATACCTTTATCACATCACTTGATTTTCCTAGAGATAAAGAAAAGGCTCTACGACACCTCCTCTACCTTGGCATTTTTAAACCATTTATGCCCGCTAAGTGGAAGACTTGTCGCCTGTCTTAAAAACTCCTCGGTGACTTCGATTTGAATATCTCCTACTTTGGGTCGGTAACCATCAAAAGAGAGGGAAAAGTCCTGGGCTGTTTCCAAGTTAAAACCTTGAAATCTCTCAAGAAATTCGAGCCAACCTTGACCCTTAAGGTCTTCCCTTTCATCATCATACAATATTAGGGTTTGCGAGCCATTTGGTTCAATGCGTACAATAGGGGCCATGTGGATTGAGACAAATAGTCATGGGGGAAACATAAGCCACTGTAAGAAGGGCTTCCCAGAACAGAAAGAACCATGGACAAAACCAAAGAAACAAAACCCTCACGCGAATTAAATGAAGGCATAAGGGGTTTCATAAGAGAATCGGGCATTGTGGTATAATGAATCGCTGAGGGTATATAACAAAGCTCGAGACTTAAATAAAAATAATGGACATGTCATTTTCAAACTTCCACTACCAGTAGAGTACAAAATACAACCGCATGCATTTAAGTATCATCATGTGTAAAGGGTGGAGTTACTCATTATAAGGTCAAGAAGAGAGGTGTTTGACAAATCACACATAACAACCATATAAGGATTTACCAAGAATGATACATGGAAAAAAATCATAGTCTAACATTAATCGATTCTCAGTATAGCATTCAAATGTCCAAAGTAGAACTTATAATAATGATCAATTAAAAACAACCATTTTATTGACATGAGATAGGCCTTAAATAAAAAAAATCATTCTTAAAAAGGTTTGTATGATCATTAGTTTTCTTAGGAAAATAAGCCTTAAAATCAAATGCAATAAATTCGTAAGTTTCAATGCTTCGTTCATGCTTTCAGTCATGAACAAAGCATGAAAATGAGAACTAGGAAAAATAAAAACCTTATATAGCCCAAGATTCATCTTTCAAGTAGCAATGTTCAAATGTTTAAGCGAAGGCAGCTATAAAATTTATGATTCATTGTTTCAAGAATTTAAAATATTGTTGAGCTGCCAACAATGGCGACTTGCTGGGAGAAGCAGTTATCTATGTATCACCAACGAGTTCAGGTTAGGATTGTTAGAATGATTGTAGATCAAAGAATAGCTGAAAGACATCAAGCATATTGACAATCATTACACAGTCCAGCTTCATACATCTCTTTGTTAAAATGAAATCTGGTAACAAATTTTTAAAAATGAGAGCCACAATGTTCAAGTCAATGGCTCCAATACTACTGACAGGGCCACTACTGCTAGCAGGCATCCATAGCCTCGGCAGGGATGTCAATTAACCCACTCTGACGCCTCTATCTTGTCCAAGAAATTTCAATTCAAAATGAGGGATGCTTATGACCAATATAAAAATTTATACTTAAGAATTTTCTTTAACCTGACATTGCTTCACTGCCAGCAGGCCTGTTCATTACCTCGACAAAGTTGTCTTGGCATCATGAATGCATTTACCCATTGTCAGCAGACCCATTCAGTATCCCGACGGGTTTACAAACACTTCCCACAACTCTTGAGAAATTATTCACAATCTGATATAAATTTAAAAACATTCAAAAGAGCGAGGTGACGCTGAAAATTCCAGTTTTTTTTTTTTTTTTTACAAGACTTGTCATTTTCCAGACTTTTACTTTCTTTTGCTTGATAACCTTCATTATGATCTGAAAATAGTTTATTGATGAAACTAATATTTCGAATATAGGAAGGCATCCTTGAGTCGCTTTCTTAAAATCAAGGACAACGTAAAGAGATTTTAATAATAGTCGTGTCTGCTCATAATTGCAAAGTGAAACCATGAAATCAATTCTGAACAAAGAAAACCTCTTTAACTAGTCTATGTTTTAGGAAATCACAACAGCTAATGCTCTGGGAGTCCTTGACAACTGTTTTAAGATGAAGCATTATGTTTTCCTTCTTTGAACTAAACTGTAATACATACATGTTTTACCCTGAAAGAATATAAAAACCAATAAAACAAAAACGAAAAAAGGAAAAAGAGAAAACCAAAACAAATCAAAACAGAAAAATATGTACAAAAGGTGTATCTGGGATTTGTCAGGAAAACTACCTTTTGAGGGCTTGACCGTTCACCAGGAAGGTGTCTGCCTGTCCCTCTAAATTCTGTAGGTGGAAAGAGCTGGGACCTATCTTTTCAGTGACCAAGAAAGGACCCAACCCAGATTCTAGAACTTGGTATGTTCCCCCTTCCCCTCATGAAGTTTATCCCACTTGAGGACTAAATATCCCACCTCAAAATTCCTGTTAGAGGCATAACTTGAATCGATCCATGTTTTAAAAATACGTTGATGCTAATCCAGTCTTTCTTTTGCTTGGACTCTTACCTCTTCTAACTTCAACAAAGCATTAATCCGACTTTCCAGAGAAGGAAAATCCTCTTCCTGAACTTTCTGTGATAATTGCAGAGAGGGAAGCAAAACATGAGGAGGGAGAACTGCTTCCCTTCTGTAAATGAGAAAGAAGGGGGAATTACCAAAAACAATTTTCGGAGTCACCCTATCATCCCAAATTGCATTAAAATGTGTGTTGTGCCAATTTTTGTGGTTTTCAGAAAATGTCCTCTTGATGATTTTGATCAATTTTTTGTTTGTGGATTCTGCTAAACCGTTTCCTTAGGGGTAATAGCTAGAAGAATATTTCAGTTTTACCCCTTTTTCTAAAGCAAAGGCACTCATATCAAGGGATGAAAAATAGGAAGCATTATCGAAAACCAAACATTCAGGAATACCAAATCGAGTAATGATGTTTGAATTAAGAAAAGATATTACCTGACTGATGTTTAGCACTTTTAATGGTGCAACTTCGGATCATCTGGTAAAATAGTCTGTCACCGTAATGATGTATTTATGCTACTGCAAGGAAGTGGGGTTGATAGGGCCAATGATGTCAATACCCCATTTCTAAAAAAAAGAAATCTACCGAAACAGGTTGCAGTGGGAATGCTACCTTCTGCACTCGTCCAGAAGCCTTTTGGTAGATTATGCATTTACGACATAATGTATGAGCATATTTGAATAGCGTGGGCCAATAGTACCCTACTCTTAATATTTTGTGAGCAGTAGTGTCTCCACCAAAGTGCCCACCAGCTTCTCCTACATGCAATTCAAATAACTCTTTATCTGCTTCATCTCTTTCCAGACAACTCATAAGGACTTGATCAAATGTTTTGCGAAATAATACGCCATTTACCAGCTGGAAAGGTGCATATTTTAGTCTTAATACTCTTCTCTTTTTCGGATCAATATGAAGAGGAGAAGAACCGTGTGTTAGATAAAACTTAATCTCATCAAACCAAGAATTAGCAGCATCTTGTGCACAACAAATTTGGCTTTGACTATGTTGATTTTCAGTTTAAACAATAATTTGACCTTGCTGCTCTTCAACTAAGCAACTAATTTACATAGACCTTGGCCTCTAACAATTTACACAGGGGTAATGTCAAGGTCATACTCTTGTAATGATGTCATCCATTTTGCCCATTTTTCACCCAGTTCTTTTTGTACTAGCAATTTTCTGACAGCAGGGTAGGGCACAATGACTTTGGTTATGGATTTCAGTAGATATGGTCGAAAATGTTTTACTACTTTAAAAACAATGTAAGCCTGTTGATCTACAGCTGGGTAATTAATCTCTACTCCCTTGAAATCTGAGCTCATAAAGGAAATGGGAATTTCGTTGTTTTCAGCATTCTTTTGGGTCAACACAGCAACATAAGATCGATCAGAGGCGAACGTATAAAGAATGAAGTCTTGTGAAAAATCAAGACTCATTAGGGAGGGAGCCTCTATTATGGATTTTTTTATGGAGTCAAAAGCTTGACTTTCCTGTGGTCCCCAATGATATTGAACGTTCTTTTTTATTAAGTTTTGCAATGGCCTCACCATTTCCAAGAAACTCAGGACAAACCTTCTAAAAAAAATTATTTGACCTAGAAAAGGTTGCATAGACTTTTTGGAGGAGGGGGGAGGAATCTTGGAAATGACTTGAGTTCTTTCAGGATCAATTATCATCCCTTCATTGGATACTATGAATCTGAGAAACTTTCCTTGTTCCACTGCAAAGACAGACTTCTTAGGATTTTGAGAGATGTCATACTTGCGGCATCATTGTAGAACCGATCTCAGATGGGATAAGTGATCTCTCTTATTTTTGGAAAAAACCGTGATGTCATCGAGATAAACCACTACAGACTGATTGATGAGACTACAAAAAGAAATATCCATCACTCTTCGGAACATAGCCCCGGCATTTATAAGCCCAAAAGACATATTTCTATAGGCATAGGTACCCCATGGGGTACGAAAAGTGGTTTTCAACTTGTATGGGGGAGACATGAGGACTTGGTTGTACCCTGAAAAACCATCTAGTAGTGATAATCTTTCAGAACTGAATACTTGCTGGATAATTTGTTCCATTGGAGGAACAAGATATTTTTCTTTGTCAGACGCTCAGTTTAAGTTTCGAAAATCAACACAGAGTTGAATTTCACCACTTTTTTTCCTTACAGGGACAAGATTAGATACCCATTGTGTGTGTCTTACTGGGAAGATTATATTTGCATTCAATAGTTTGTTTAGTTCTTTCTTGACCATTGGTTCAAGTTTAGGGTGCATCTTTCTCTACTTCTGCTGAAAAGGTTGAGTCTGGGGTTTCATAGGGATGATGTGTTGTATAATGTTAGGGTCAAAAATTTTTAAATCATCGTATGTAAAAGAAAAGACATCCTTGAATTCTTTAAAAAGTTTTATAAAAGTCGATTTATCTTGCTTGGAACATCTCGTTCCCAGATTGATACATTGTGGATTATCTTTAGTCCCTAGATTTACTTTTTCATGAGTCAAGGAAGAACTATTTGTTTTACACTTTACCAACCTCCTGCATTTGTCATGCAGATCATAAAACTTTTCTAATCTTACCACGGATTTAGGGATAGAATTCACTAGATCTGATATTGATTCGGGAGACCTTGGGTCTGATATTACCGTAAAATTACGGAGATATTTGTCGTGGGTGCCTTCATCAATAACCGCACCTCGAAAAGTGTCCTCCATGTGCAAAAAACTGATGATCTGTTGATCATCATTGAACACTCTCCAGTTAGTGATGTTGTCTAGGACTGATGGTCTGAACAAAAACTCAATTGAAAATGCATTTGAAGAAAGACCTTCTGTGGTAAAAAGTTTGGAAGCGACGTTAGCTAACAAGTCAGCCTCAGAGTTGTTTAATCTTGGAATGGACTTAATGTTAAATGTGAAAAATTTGTGCATTAGATTCCATACCTAGGCTTGATAAGTCTTCAGGTGTAGTGATAGGCAATGAATGGAAATTCTTTCCTCTCTGACCACAATTTCCAAGTCACCGAATACCATTAATTTTTGTACATTCATATCTATTGTCTTTTTAGTCCTTGTAGAAGTGCCTCATATTCAGCGGTGTTGTTTGTACATTCAAATAATAATCAGCAAGTGATCAAAGTTTTATTACCTGTTGGGTCAATGAGCACACATACTGCACCAACTCCTTATTTAGATTTGGATCCATCGAAGTAGAGAGACCATGTGTGAGCTTCATCGGCCATATTAGACACATTATGTAGAACTACTGGCTGTGTGCATGTCACAAGTTTCAAATGTTTTTTTGGATCAATGATGATGGAAGTTTCAGCCATGAAATTACCGAAAAAGGTATTCATTCCCTGCATTTTGGGTGGATTAGTGGAAGTAGTAAATGGTTCATTGGCATCATTTAGATCGGTCACGGTGTGCTTGAGGTAATGCTCACGATTAATCCTAATTCGGTTAGGGTTTCCATTCTCTATTAGCCACAAGTGGGACCAATCTATCGCAAAGTATCCATGCAACTGTTCGGACCAATCCCTGCTTAAAAATAAACCATATACTTTAGGGATGTCAACAACAATGATATCAATAATCTAGTGAACCTTAGGATTAGAAGATATCCTGACAAGTACATTTTTTAATTCACCAATTACCTTAACATTCATCCGATCAAGCTGAATGAATTTTAGGATAGAAGGTTGAACTTCAGCATTGATTTTTTGGCAGACAGACAAAGGAAACACATTTGATGATGCACCAAAATCTACCATGCAGTTATGTACATTTCTATTGAAAATTTCAAAAGTTAATAAAAAAGGTGGGACATTTTTGCGAGTATTAATAGCAGAACTTTGTTGGTTTTTAGACGTTGTCCCTGAAAATACTTTATCTACATTTGATATAGTTTTTACAGTAAGGTCTCTTTTATATAAGGGTTCTAGTGTTTTTTTAGTAGTGACCTTTTGAGGTGTTTTAGGACAGATTTCTGCAATTTTCTTGTTGTTCAAATTGTTGTTTTTGTTGTTTTTTACAATGTTCTAAAGCATTTTCTGCAGAAGAAAAGGAAATTTCAACAGTTCATAAACATAAATATTAGCTCTAAGTTTCTTTAGGTATTCAATCAAATCATATTCTAAACTTGGGGTTGTTGAATTCTGTTTTTTTTCAGTCTGTTTAAATTGTTTCTGAGGCGCATTAGTTCCTATTTCAAAAGAGGGTTTATTCTGAGTTTTACTTCTGGTATTGTAAGGATGGATAGTTTCAAAATTAACTTGAAAGATACTGTCGAAAAAATGCCCGAAGATATTGGGAGACGATTCCTCTTCTTCAATTGTTTATTCTTCAACCACATCTTCAGAACTCTCAGGGGGAACTAAGTTATCATGTGCTTCAAGGATTGTCTATATAGCCTATTGTAAGCTTTCAAGATTTAAGCCTTCAAGGTTTGGATTTGGCCGGTTTGAGGGAAAAGGTTTTCTAAAAGGGGGTTTGTAAGTGTCTTTGCTTGAAGATGCTTCCTCAGCTGATCTCCTTAAGTATACGACTTGATTTGATAATTTCTGGACAACCTTTTGTAAACTTTCGAGATCTGAGCTCTCTAATTGAGTTTTGGTTTGGGGAGGTCTAGGAAGAATTTTTATTTTCTTCTTAGAAGACAGGGTAATATCTTCCTTGTTACTAAGATTATATTTTAGGATTAAAATATCTTTTTTTGATTTGGCTTGCCTCCTCGAAGGATTCCAGTAACATTACCTTCTTAGACCTTTTGACCCAAATTGCTACATTCTGGTGTAAGGCTTTGGTGTAATATGCAACAATGAGATTTTCAGTGGGCATTGAATCAACGGGGATTCGATTTTTTTAATGTGAGGAACCTTTGGTTAAAATCTTTATTTTTTCCTTAGGGTTCATCTTTAAGCTGGAGAGTTCCATGACTAAGACTTCGGGAGACTTATCATCTTTGAACTTCTCAAGGAAACAAGAATTGAATTTGTCCCAAGATACAATGGTGTGGGGTTGTTGGGCAAAATACCATGTAGAGGCATTTCCCTCAAACGTATAAGGAAATATTCTACATAGTAAAACTTCATTTTCTATGCTTTGAAGTCTAATGGCTAGCATGAATTTATTTATGTGATCCTTGACGAGTTTCTTAGAGTCTGGATGAAATTTAGGTAGCCATTTCTCCCGGTGTTTTGGAAAAGGGTGTTGGGGTCCAGGTATGGCCACAACATCTTGATCGAGCCAAGGTCTGGCGGGATTGTTTGGATTTTCCATGGACGTAGGTGGTTTCAAAGGATGATATGGTTCGGATGAAGAACTGCCTTCGTCGGATGACTCCTCTCCTAAAGAGGAAGGAGATGAATTAGGTGGTGAAGGTGGAATACCAGATCCTCCGTCTGCAAGAGTGGGAATGTGATCTGGATTAGTGGGGTTTAGGAGCAAACCAGTGCCTTCAAGTTTCTCTCTAATATCAGAGAAAACTAGAGGTTGATTCAGTGGTCGACCAGGTTGTCTAATATGGGCCAAAGCACCGTGTGTCCTTAGAAGTAACTAACGAACAATTTTTTGTACGTCGGACCCTTGAGGGTTTGGTGTTACTGGCTCAACGGTAATCTATGGATTTTTGTTTGAGGTAGTTTTTATTTGAGAGATAACGTTGTTTTCAAAATTACTCCTTGTTACTATAGGGGAGCGAGTGTCTGGAGGAGGAGTCTTGCGACTTCCACGTGTCATCAATCGTATTCAGACCCTCCTTGTAGCGCCATTTGTTGACGGACGAAAATGATCGTTTGTCAACTGAAAGAAAGAGTCTGGTCTGGGGTTGTCTAACTAACCCAAGCCGTTTGGTATAACTCATTCTGACAGGTTTAATGGCTCAGTTGGCCAATCTAAGAGTCCTAAGGAAACAAATAAAAAGAAACAAAATAACTAACTAATTACTAATTACTATATATATATGTACATACATAAGACGTAACTATTATAAATATATTAATTAGGAGATTTACTCATCTTATTTATATACATGATATACACACTACAAGTTTTGATCTAAACTTACAAAAACTCAATGTGAGAAAATGACTGCTTTGAAAAAAAACAGATAAAGAAAGCACATAGGCTATTTTTTTGTTTTTTCTTTATTAATCTAAGCTAAATAAAAAAAATATACTATGAAACAGAAGTATGTGGATGGTCAAAGCCAGATCATATATTTGAGTTTCAATGACAAACAAATGACAAAAAGGAATAAGATAACCTGTTAATGAGTTAATCAACATGCACCCAAACATCTGTACGATTAGAGAACATCCAGCCAACTTGTCCAAGAGGTAAACTTGCAATGAACCTTGAGCCTGTTCGGAATAAATGCAGAACAATATGTTGACTGTTGAGTTTTAATAACATAATGAGAGATGCAAATAGTCACTTTGATCTTTGTGATTGCAAGAAATTACATTTGAGATAAATCTAACTATAACAACATGCTTTTAATCATTCAACAAAAATTAAAGAGAAATCTTGTCATTTGGGTTGAATGAATGATCACTCTTTTCAATATCTGAAGCATCAAAATGTGAACAATATTTTAAAGAAATTATCCCAATACCATAACAAATTGTGAAGACTAAAGCTATCAACAACTATTAATTTATCAAGATAAACAAACCATAAATGAAAACACCATTTACAGAAAGCTAAAGCTGAAATGCAAATGTCTGTTCCGTCCAAATTTGTGAATAAATTGTCCACCTTCAGCCCCAGGCCAAGATGTCTTCATTACAAAAATCTATAATATTTAAAGAGTTCAATCAAGCTAAACATCGTATCTTGTGGGATAATATTAAATCTCAAAATGATTTGCTAATTACAAAATAGAGGGTAATATAACCACTCCATATCACACTATATCTCTCAAAACTATCAAAAGCTTGTTTCTGTTTACAAAAGATGAGCCAAGGAAATGGCTAATAATCTCAGAAATGGTCCATATCATCATATCACCACCATCTATACGATATCCTGAAAGGAAAAACGAAAATAAAGGAGTTTAGATATTATTCTAACCAATAATTTCAAAAAAAATTGAATGAGAATGAACTGGCTACAAAATCAGCTAATTTTGTAGCTAGTTTTATTTCAAACAACAGAAATCTAACTAAATCTATAATAATAGAAAAACTAAAATAAAAATACAACTAAGAAAATCAAACAAATCTTTACCTCATAACTGCATGCTAAATTTGACTCACAAGATCTTAGAGTTAACCACTGTTGTAACATTCTCAACATTCTTTATTATCATGTTTCCAGTCCTTTTCAAACGCTTCCCTACCTTTGAACACTGAACTTTAGACTGTAATTTTCACTCTTTAATGAGTCAATATGAGTAGTGAGGGTTTTGATTTTCAATTGAAGGGAAGGTATATCTATGTAATATTTGTCGATCCAAAAAAAAAAACTTCACACCGAGTAAAGTGGGCAAAGTGACCTAGAAGACGTTTTTAAGGAAGCTACTTGGCGAGTATAAATAAGAGGCAAGGTTATCTCATTTAAGACACACTTTAGCATATTGAATACCTATAGGTGTCTGAGGTAACCCTAGGATATCTAGGCCGAATTTCGGAGGGAAGGTAATGAAAAGAAGGCCGGAACTCAAGGAAGGATAAATTATTTTGATGATGTTTTCTAAGGTATGTTATTTACAGGTCATCTCACCATTTTCACAATAACATTTTTTATAGAATGATTCAGAATGTGAAATTTCTATGACATTCAGGAAACATATCCAAGTATATGTGGTAAAAAATTAATATTGTGGGTCATTTGGAGTTACACTCCGTGGAAAATAGGGTATGTGGCTAGTCCTGAAACTAGTCAAAAACATGGGTTTCAGGTAACAACGTAATAACTTTTTCATAACAGATCCAAATTCAGTAAGAAAAAATGTGTTGGTTAGAGTATAGTATGTAGTATTCTTTGTAATGGTTTCATATCTATTCAACAAATATTCCATGCGGGGCACGCTCTACAAGGTCACTCTCTAGAATAAGCTATAATTCAACAAGGTATGCCATTTTTTCTATAACTACTTTTTTGAGAGGTTCCAAGTAGTGAAACCTGGAGGAATTGCATAAAACACACTGAAGAACACTATGTATAAGTTTCATATCTTTATTCATTAGAGGTACAATGTTATGATTATTTCAAGTTAGGGTTGTTGACTATTCCAAAACTAGTCATGTGAGACTAAAGAAAAGTTTGATGTAAATGCTAGTCTCTTGTTGTTTAAAGTTAAGGAAGGTTTGCGGGTATGTGATCATATACACCAGGTCTATTACAGAGTTATAAATCATATTTGGATGATGAAATTGATGAGGTATTTTGGTTGAGGTGCAAGTTGGGTACATGGTTGAGACAAATAGTTGATGAGTTGGAACATACATGAGGTGTATAGTTGATGATGTTGGTGCATATTGATGAGTCATAGTTGATGAGTAGTTGACACATGATTGGTACATGGTTGGTTGCACTTATTTATGGTACAAGTTGATTACAAATTGTTTGGTACAGGTTGACTACAGATTGTTTGGTACAGATTGGTGCATGGTTGATGCACTTGTTTCTGGTACAAGTTGGTGCATGGTTGATGCACTTGTTTATGGTACAGGTTGATTACAGGTTTAGGTATAGTTTGATGCATGGTTGATGCATGGTTCAGGTTTATTGGTACAGGTTTAAAACGGTATATCTCACAGTGATAGTGTGACAGTGGTTCCATCATTCTACTTATACTTCAACGTAGCTGGACGGGGCAAGGACATGTGGTTGTAGCCACCTTCTGATTGTAGCCAGATAACATAGGGGGTTGTATCCTCCTTCTCGTTGTAGCCAAAAAATTGGGGAGTTGGAGCTTCCCTCAGGTTGTAGCCTGAGTAACTAGGGGATTGGAGCCTCCTTCCAGTTGCAACTGGAAAACAAAGGAAGTTGGTGCTTCCAATGAATGGAATTCTTCAAGACATATAAGAAAAAGCATTCTGTGGTTTTCTCCCGATTTGGGTTTCCATGTAAAACAC
>SNQJ01S0076243.1:38666-65347 GCA_010110895.2 Picea sitchensis
GCTCTTTTTTCCTTTATTTTCCTTTTGTCCTATTCAAATTTTACATCGCATTCAGGGAAAATTTTAGGGGCTATATATCACCCATGGGATAATTTTCAATGTTTTTTCCAAAAAAAAGGATTTGTCGATTTCCATTTTTTTCTAAAATTCATTCGCCCAAATTCTATAGAATAAAATTAATTTACATTAAAAATAGCCCAAATTTTATAGAAACTATATAAAATCCTTAGAAATTTGAATATTTTTACAAAAATATCGCCGAACATTTTATACTTTGCGTATTAAGGACTAGCAAGATTCACCAAGTTTTCTACATTATTAGATAAATTCACATCCTTAAAAATATCCATGATTTCATTGATTTACATAGTTTTCTAACCTTCATAGATTGTCTAATTTCTCTTATAGGTGTCGAGTCTTACAACCATTTGTTGGTTTGGATCCATTTCAAATCACACCTCCCCATTGATAAGGTTTTTGGTCTCCAAGATCTCAAAGGAAATCAATATGGATCAATGTGCCTTTTTCTTATTTCTCTAGAAGGTGGCTTTGACTCTGGTTCTAGTTCATGCTTTTTTCTACTAGATCTGGTCCTATCTATGGCTTTAGGTCTGGTTGTTGGCTCACTTGTTCCTACAATACAGAGGATTGGTCATTAACTCTCAACTTCAAGCAATCTCCAGATTTGAAATTTGCACTCAACACCCATTCCCATCTCCCTCTTAGCCTTGGAGATGGTCCATCTTGGTACTTAATGAATCCAATTCAAACACTAATCTTCTTGATCAATGCGACCCCGGAAAGGGTTTCCATCAAGTAACAATCCCACAAGAGGAAGTGCAATTTTCCTTCTCTTTTTAGGATTAGTTTCTTCTTGGCATGGAAATAACACTCTGATGCCTACACATGCTTGTAATCACATCATGGAGATCTCAATAACTCTCCCGAGATCATTGACTTCAGTGCACCAATATCTTCCACATCTTTAAGATGGGGTTCTTTGGATGCAATATCAGAAACAATAATTAGATTGTGGTTGCCCTTGGCATCAACTTGTTATCCATATTGTTGGTGTCACTTACCTCCTCCATTGGTATATCTCCTTGGATATCTTTTGTTCATTGGATTGGAAATGCATGCACCTCTTCATCTTCTTCCATATTCATTCTCCACACTCTTTCCCTGGTTATGTGGGTTTTGGGGTGAATCTTTGGATGGAGTCATCAACACTTTTCTTCCCAATGACCACTCAAATTGAAATGGTGGAAAACATTCTTGACACTTTTGTATGGATTGCTCAAGATATCCCTCCTCTCCATGTGCCCATGAGTTTGTTGTTGGATTGGAGAAGAGTTATCCAAAATCCTCCTCTAAAACAAATATAGTTTATGGCACGTGGCTTGCTTCTCCTAGGAAGTTTCCTCATGAAGGCCTTTCTTCCTATAGAATGAGCATACATCTAAGTTCCAACATTTTAAATGTTGTGGCCGTTCCTCTTGCAGCAATGGAAAATAAAGGATGTCTTATTTGAGGTAGGCCTCTAGGTATTCTTCTTCTTATTTCCTTGAATGAATGAATTGTTGATTTTTATGAGTGATGGTGCAAGTTGAGTCTTTAACCTCTTCCCATCATTACACTTCTTCAATCTGCCATAAGAAGGATAAGGTGGTAGTGTGATACCACCTTTATTTGTTGTTGCTCTTTCTCGTATTGAGTAGGCCAAATCCAACATGTATTTCTCCTTTAAAAAGGTGGTATTCAAGTTCATAGAAATTTCCCCTCTACCATTGGAGCCTATGCCTTCATCCTTGACCTATAGTGTAGCTACAATGGAGATTTTCCTTGTCTTCTCTTGCCTAGCCCTTGTCCATCATAGCCCATTTGTCTTAACAGTTTAGAACTAATTCCTCTGGTATGCTTCTGGAAATCACCAAAATGATTTTGAGAGAAATTCAAGGAATGTGAGATTACAAGAGTTGTCTCAGCCATGGTGTTGTGATTTGTAGTGGCAATAGAAAGTGACCTTGCTTCCTTGTGCTATTGGTCAGTTTCTTGGAACTTTGCAAAGGCCTCTTGCATCTTTTCTAACTCTTGTTGCAGTTGTGCCATCATCCGAGTGAGCCTATATTCTTTCCAACTATCTATCTGAATGACCTTCTCACCAAGATGTACAAGCTTCATTATGTGCTTGTCCTTATTATTGCAGGATTTGTACTTGTGAAAATCCCCACTAGAATTCCCCAAATCTTGTGTAACAACAGAAGATCATACCACTGTCACCTTAGTAAGAACTTCCCATGTTTTTGTGGTAGAAGAGGTCCACCACAAGGGAGGATTCCCTGGTGACCTCAAGGGATCAAAGTAGAAAGTATAGTAGCCAAGCCAACCACCCCCTCTCTTGATCATTGAATAAAATGTCTAGGTCAAGGAAAGATAAGAGGTATAAGGTTGCTTGAGTACCTTCCTCGAACAATAGCAATTTGTAGCATGTATATGATTATTTCCAAGTTCAAACAAGAAATAAATTCCTCTTAAAGACATTAGACATGAAATTTTCTATGGATGTTATGAATTTGAAGCAATGGACAATAGTATAACAACAATAAATAAATTATAACAACAACAACAACAAAATGTTGATAAAAAATTCAACAATTGACAAGGAAAACTTAGCACAAATCCACTAGGACAATATCCAATTGTTATATGCAATTTATGAATATGGTTGGCCACCTTTACAACAGTGTATGCAACAAATAAGAGTGTTATCAAATGGCTATAGAAAACATTTTTGACAACAACAAGTTTACTAGCAAGTTAGTGGAGAGATTAAGAGAGTTGAAAGAGAGGGTTTGTTGATCAATTTCACCATAAGAGAGCTATGTAACCAGTTTCTTAGGGCTATAAATTATTTTAACAACAAATGTAACAAATACTAGAAGATTAAACTAGTAGAAACCAAGAGGTAGGGTTTAAACTCTAAGGTGCTAACACATTAGGGCCTTAGGGTTAAAACCTTAAAGAGAAGGATTGCTAGAGTGCAAGCACATGTGGGCTCTAGCAATATTTTCTCCCTTCTTGACGCTTCAACTAGGTCAAAAATCAAATGTATAGTGATAAAATCCGAAAGTGCTAGAACTCTAGGGATTTAGGATATTAACCCTAGCAAGAATGCTTCACCAAAATTGAACAAGAATAACCTTGTGATAGGAGGAAGCCCTTATGCTCCTCTCTCATGGTTTTACCAAGCAATACGTCTAGCTTAAAGAAACAAGATTCACCATGAAACATAACCATATAAAGATAAATTGTATAAAATACACTTACTTTAGCTAACATACCATGAGACAAAACCCTAATTGCAGAAATTCCTCTTCAAAATCAGCAAAACCATTCATAAGTTGATCCTCCAAGCATAGAAAATAAGGTAGAAGAGATATATATCCCAAAGAGGGTGAAAATTTCAGATTTTTTCTCACAAATGGTGAGTCATGATGATGAAAAATGAAATAAGAGGGTGTCCTATTTATATGAGGCCACCCAAAACCAATTTTCTCACATACATTTGTCAGGTACAAATTAAAAGAGGGTTGATCACTTTATTTACCTCTAGAATAAGTCAAAATAAAAAATCCATAAAGTAAAACCCTAAAAATGTTGACGTTATTCCCTAGAAGGGTGATGTAGTGCTCTAAAGGATGACATTAAGCCTCAAGGAGTGGATTTTTGGGCCTCCAAAGGCCATGTGTCATGCTCCAATGTGAAAAAGTGTGATGCAATGTCTCTCCTCAAGTCAAATAACCTTCGAAACCACACCATACATCAAACCCTATCCTCCAAGTTGATGTCAAAGGATAGAGAGTGATGTCATAGGCCTCCAAAGGCCATGTCCAAGTGAAAGAGGGGTTCAATCTCATTGTCCAATGATGCCAAGGTGCCTCCAAAGGAAACACCCTCCATCCTCTATGGACAAGGGTTCTAGGTTCCCTTCCCATCCCATGGGCTTTCATCCCATGTATGTGAAATAATGACCAACCTGTTGAAAACCAAGCCCATATGTCCATCGTTCAAGGTTCCAAGGATATGAGGACCATTGTCTAAGGGTTTTGAGACATTGGATGACTCATTGCTCTCCATAACATGTGCCAAAGCCCTGAAATAAGGCACACCATCTTGGTTACAATCCAACACGTCCCTCAAAGAACCATGCGAGGCTCAGTCAAAACAAAGTAGAGTATAAGACAAAATAAACCAATGTTCATAAGACACATTAGTCCTTAAATAATGCAAAATAAGTTGATTCCTAAGATACAAGACATGTAAACAATTCACCTCAGTATCCCCTTCAAGTATCACCCAAGCCCAAGACCTTGTGAGGGTTACCAAGTTTAAGTATGGGAGGGCCTTCATACAACCCTATTAGGCATTCCACCTAGATAGGAAATAAATAACGCAGGTAGAGGGATAGGTCCTAAGAGTGACAAGGGAAATTAAAAACTCATCAAGATTAAGTGTGAAGATCTTATGGATTAGGGCTTCCTTATTGGATTAAGGTGTCCATCTCTATGAGCTCTTTTATTGAGGGTGATCTTGCTCTTGAGTTACCCAATATTTGCATGTTATTTTTCTTAGACCCCTTTATTAGACATCTTTCCAATCCCTACTTTCTTTATATTATATTTTCTAGTCCCCTTTAAAAGGATTCAAGCTTTAGCATTACAATTTGGGGCTGGGGTGGGCACTGAATGAGTAGAGCTCAATTTGGATCGGCTTTTGGTGGTCCTTGTTTTCCATGCTAACTTTCTTTTTAGCATAATTTTATTATTCTTTTATAGCAGCTACAATCTACTTACAGGTTGTTCTCCCCTTTCTCATGAGAGTATGGGACATAGCCTAAGTTTAGGATATTTGAAGGTTTCATGATGGAAAGTTTTAAATATGATCAGTTGAATAACGTTAGCCTTGGGAAGGTCCCATAGTATTACCCATTTTCCCTGGGCGATGACAACATGGGACTAAGGAATAAAATTTGACCACCAAGGTGAAACAAGGAAACCAAGACAATTTCTCAGTCAAGTGATCCACTATCCAACTTCAACTAATGATCATTGTCCACATGCCCAATAAATTAATCACAACACCTTGCATGAAAAAAGGACTAACCATACCTCATGGTGACACTATATTACAATTCCCCATGCCTTGGGTTGCTTGAGTGTGACGAGTCTTAGTTGATTTGTGCTGGGAGGAAAATGAAGGGGGATGTCAGGCTACCATATGTGGACATGATTATCATCATCATCATCATGGTGTAGATCATGTTCTCCATTTTGAGCCTCGATACGTGATCTCCTCTAATTACCCATAGGCATGGGGGGGTAACATCTAGCTCCAACATGGGGACATTTTCTCACCATAGAGTGCATGAGAACCTGAACATATTTGGTTTTGCAAGGCCTGCAATCTTGTGTCCAATTCTACCAAAAAACACTTTACAAATATCTGCTGGTGGATGTTATTCACCGACTGCCAGTGATAATCCAAAACCATATTGAAAAGAAAATTTTCCTTAGCTACAAAATATAAAATGCAATTTTATAACATTCTATTCATTATATGCAAACATGAATTCAACATGTATATGAAAGAATATGTAACTATGCTAGAATGATATGCACAATGCAATAAATGAAATGCAAGATGCAAATTCCTACCCTACCTACTTTAATCCATGTTAAGTGAAATTCTAGGTATAATCATATAACCAATAAAACCATCCTAGAATTTTATCAAAACATCTACCCATGTGCTTCATCATGAGCCAAAATAGAAATATGTCAAGCATAGAAAGTTCATGAGCTAGAGCATGAATTATATCATTCTAATCATAAAGTCTAACCCATGGAGGTGGGAGAGAGGGACAAACTTATGCCAAGAGGTATAACCACAACCTTTCCCTATCCATCCTTGGGCAAGGCCAAAAGAATCATACGAAGGAAAATCCTCATCCTTATCCATCGAGGGAATGAGAAGGAACCTAAGGAAAAATCTAAGGTTTCCCATGGAATAAGAAAGAGCTAAGGGATCAGACCAAGCCTAGAGAATATTTTTTTCTCCCAACCCAAAGCTTGTTGGTCATGTGTGAAACCGAAAACCCCCACAACAAACGATAGGTTGAAAACAACTTTGTCCTACATGCAAGTGACCATTACAAGGAGAACTCCCAACTGTATCTATAGAAAAATAGCAAGGTGAAAGAAGATACGGTTGGAAACTCTCACAACAAAAATCCCACTCTGGGAAAGTCATGTCCTTACCCTCATTAGGATTAGAGAACAACAATGGTTCAAAATTTTCTTCATAGAATAAATCAAAGTACTCAAAACAACATGTGTCGAACCCCCCATGATATAACTATAAATTATCATGAGTATGATGTGATAAGTCATATCTAGGTGGTTGGAACAAATATGTAACCATGTCATCTCCATGTTTCCACACATATAAGCCTTTAGCAATCACATATGGTTGCTCTAAGGGTACACATTGAAAATGACCTTCAATTTCGTAAATGGGATCATTAGTAAGACAAATCACATCCCATTTTAATATCCCAATATGTATAAACTCATTAATATCGTCAATCACATCATCACTTTTACTATAGCATGAAGAGACTAGTGTATCCAAGGGTTCCTCTAGCACTTCTTCACTTTACAAATCATAAAATATAGAAACATCAAAGTCTTGGAAAGGAGTATAAATTACCATGTTCTTATCTTCATGTGCAGGAGGAAAGGAAACTTCGATGAATTCATCAAATGGAGGAGCAAACACCAACACTTCATCTTCATGAGGAGCCTCTTTGTGGATTAGGTCTTCAACAAGGTGTGTTTTATCAAAGTGTTCTTCTTTGACATACTCACAAGGAAACTCATTTTCTTCTTGGTGATATTCCTCATGATTCACCTCTTCAAGTTCGTGTTCTTCAATCAAGTCTTCGTTGTCTTCAACATAATCATGAGGAAACTCTTTCCCCTCTTCGAGGAATTGGTATCCCTCTTCATGAATATTCTCTTCAACTTCTTGTTCATCAAGGGATTCTTCATATTCCTCAACAGGGATATAATATAACCCTTTCCTTGGAAGGGCGACCGTGATATCATGGAGAGTGTCTTCACAACTTTGTGTTCTCAGGGCCCACCTTTCAAGGAATTCCTCAATGAAGATTGTAAGAGAAGATATACTCTTTGGTTTAAGAGTATTCTCAACCCAATCCTTTTGTCTTTTTTCTAGAGATAGAAAAAATAATCTTATAAAAACATCTTGATGTGTCACATATATCTCCAAAACATACTTCAAGAAATTTACTACATGAGTAATAGCCAAGGATGGATCTCGATCAAATTTTGGACAATTGTTTCCCCAACCAAGAGAGAAGTGATTTGGGTATCCTGGAATATATTAAATATTTAGGGAGGGTAACATTCTGTGAAGTGACCATTCTGCCATAATATCATTACTTGAAAACACATAATATCACAGAGTTGAGAGCATGTGACACCTCATAATATATCAGTGGACTTGCCAGATGATCTCTTCATGATCATCAAAGGAATGTGAGGAAACTACCCTTTGTGGAGTCGTCAAGTAAACTTGTAAGATAAGGGTTCGTTAGAATTTTACTAAAGATATGTCGTTGAGGATAATGACTCAATCCTCCCCAGCAATGGCACCAAAATGTTATCATAAGATTTGTACTTGTGCAAAGTCCCACCACAAGTCCCCAAATATTGCATAACAATAGAAGATCCTACCACTGCCACTTTATTAAGAACTTCCCACATTTTAGTGGCAGAACAATTCCACCACAAGGGAGACTTCCATAGTTACCTCAAGGGATCAAAGTAGCAAGTTTAGTAGCCAAGCTTACCACCCCCTCTCTTGATCACCAAATAAAAGGTCTAGGTCAAGAAAATATAAGAGGTATAAGGTTGCATAAGTACCTTCCCAGAACAAGAACACTTTGTAGAATGTATATGATTATTTCCAAGTACAAACAAGCAATAAATTCCTGTTAAATACATTAGAAATGAAATTTGTTATGGTTGTTATGAATTTGCAGCAATGAACAAAAATATAACAACAACAAATGTTGACTAGAAATGCAACAATTATGAAGTAAAACTTAGCACAAATCCACTAGGACAATATCCAATTGTTATATGCAATTTATGAATATGTTAAGCCACGTTTACAAGAGTGTATACAACAAATAAGAGTGTTATCAGATGGTTGTAGCAAACTTTTGCAACAACAACAAGTTTACTAGAAAGTTAGTAAGTGTTAATGTTAACAAAGTTATTGGAGAGTGTAAGAGAGTTGAAAGAGAGTGTTTTTTTTTATCAAATTAACCATAAGAGAGATACACAACTAGTGCCTTATGGATATGGATTATTTATAACAACCGATGCAACAAATACTTGAATATTAAACTAGTAGAAACCAAGAGGTAGTGTTTAAACTCTAAGGTGCTAGCACATTAGGGCCTTAGGATTTAAACCTTAAAGAGAAGGATTTCTAGAGTGAAATCACATTTGGGTTACAACAATATTTTCTCCCTTATTGATGCTTCAAATAGGTCAAAAATCAAATGTCTATGGATAAAATCCTAAAGTGCTAGAACTTTAGGGCTTTAGGATACTAACCCTAGCAAGAATGTTTCATCCAAATTGAACAAAAATAACCTTGTGAGAGGAGGAAGCACTTATGCTCCTCTCTTAGGGTTTTACCAAGCAAGATGTCTAGCTCAAAGTAGAAAGACTCCCCATGAAACATAATAATATAAAGATAAATTGCAGAAAATTCACTTACTTTAGCTAAGATACGATGAGAAAAAACCCTAATTTCATAAATTCCTCTTCAAAATCAAAAAAACCATTCACAAGCTGATCCTCTAAGCATAGCACATAAGGTAGAATATCTACATAGCCAAAAGAGGGATAAAATTATAGAGTTGTTCTCACAAATGGTGAGTCATGATGATGAAAAATGAAATGAGAGGGTGGCCTATTTATATGAGGCCACCCTAAAACAATTTGTACACGTAAATTTGTCAACTACAAATTAGAACAGGGCTGACCCCTTCATTTGCCTCTACGATATGTCAAAATGAAAAATACGTAAAGTAAAACCCTAAAAAGGGTGATGTCATGCCCTAGAAGGGTAGCATAGTGCTAAAAAGGGTGATGTCAAGCCTCAAGGAATGGATTGTTGGGCCTCCAAAGGACATTTGTCATGCTCTAATGTGCAAAAGTGTGATGCAATGAGTATCCTCAAGTCAAATCACCTTCAGAACCACACCATCCATCAAACCCTAGCCTCCAAGGTGATGTCAACGGCTAGAGGGTGATGTCATCAACCTCCAAAGGCCACATTGAAGTGAAAGAGAGATGAAATCTCATCCTACAATGATGACAAGGTGCCTGCAAAGGCAATGTCCTCCATCATCAATGCACAAGGGTTCTAGGTGCCCTACCCAACCTGTGGGATTTCAACCCATGTATGTGACATAATGACCAGGTTACGAAAAACCAAAACCATATGCGCATTGTCCAAGGTTACAAGGATGTGAGAGCCACTTTCTAAGGGTGTTGAGCCATTGGATGACTCACTAATTTCCATCAAAAGTGCCAAAATCCTGGAATAAGGAAAAACTTCTCAGGCACAAACCAAAACGTCCCTAAAAGAACCATGTTAGGGTAAAAACAAAGAAGAGTATAGGACAAACTAAAACAATGTTCATAAGACATGTTAGTCCTTAAATGATGAAAAGTAAGTTGATTCCTAAGATACAATTCATGTAAACAATTCACCTCAGTATCCCCTTCAAGTATCACCCAATCCCAAGACCTTGTGAGGGTTACCAAGTTTAGGTATGGGAGGGACTTCATCCAACCCTATTAGGCATGCCACCTAGACAGGAAATAAATAACCCAAGTAGAGGGATAGGTCTCGAGAGTAACAAGGGAAAGTAAAAACCCATCAAGAGTAAGTGTGAAGATGTTATGGTTTAGGGATTCCTTCTTGGATTATGGTGTCCATATCTATGATCTCTCTTGTTGAGGGAGAACTTTATTTTGAGTTACTCAATATTTGCGTGCTAGTTTTCCCAGAACCCTTTATTAGCCATCTTTCTAATCCTTTCTTTCTTTACATTATATTTTTTAGTCTCCTTTAAAAGGTTTCAAGATTTAGCATTACAATTTGGGACCAAGGAGGGAAATGAATAAATAGATCTCAAGTTGGACTGGATTTTTATTGTCCTTATTTTGTATGTTCACTTTATTTTTAGCATCATTTTTTAATTCTTTTATAGCAATTGCAATCTACCTCTGGGCTACTAGCCCCTTTCTCATGAGAGTATGGGCCATAGCCGAAGTTTAGGATATGTGAAGGTTTCATTATGGAAGGTGTTAATCATGGTCAAGAGTGGAATGTTAGCCTTGGGATCTTCCCCAATATTACCCCGTTTCTCTGGGCGGTGACAACATAGGACTAGGGCATAGAAGTTGACCACTAAGGTGAAACAAGGAAACCAAGACAATTTCTCAAGCAAGTGATCCATCATTCAACTTCAAATTCCACATGCCCAATAAATTAAGCACAACACCTTGCATGAAAAAGGACTAACCATACCTCATGGTGACATTGGATTACGATGCCCCATACCCTGGGTTACTTGAATGTGACGAGCCTTGGTTGATCGGTGCTGGGAGGAAAACCAAGGGGGTTATTGGGCTTCCATCTATTGAAATCTTAATCATCATCATAATGGTGTAGATCATGTTCTCCATTGTGGGCCTCGAGACATGATCTCCTCTAGTTACCCCTAGGCATGTTGGGGGGGGGGGTGTAACGGTCCAAACATGTCATGATTGTAGTGAGGGAGTCTTGGAATTCTTCAAACTTATTTAGAAATAATGATAGTTTGGAAGAGATATCAAGGTGCTTCTCCATCTTCACCATCCTCTAGTTGAACATTTGGACCCGCTCCTTCAAGTCCTCATTCTCTTCTCAAAGTTGAGCATTTCTATCCCTTAAGTATTCCAACTTTTCTCTACTTGCTTTACCCATGCTAAGGTCTACAATGTTTTCTTCAAATCTATGACAGTTGTGTCACAGTCTAGGATGAAATTGCTATAATATGGTATGATCTGTAAATGAGGGACTTATATCCCACTTTCTTCACCAACATGGATCCTTTACAAAAGTTAAAAATATTGTCTCTATCTTAGTATTTTCTAAAGAGTTCTATATTCTGAAGGATTCTAGGCCTCTATTCCTCTGTATTATACAAGAATACCTTTCTTCTCCATTCTCCTGATGGATGTAATGTATTTTTTCTCAATGTAGATTCCACACAACAACCAACCTGATTGACAAAGATAACTAAACTCGAGATTGCTCTTTTTATATCAATTTAAGAATTAATTCTTTGTAGCGTCTAGAGGTATCGATTGCCAACCTCAAAACCCCAACATTGCAAATAAGGAGACACCTACAAATAATAGCTTGGATAGGATATCAATAACTCAAAATCCAAAGTATTATTACTCAGTTTTATAAGCAAGGAATATTCCTGTTACCATCAATAGAGAGTATGTTCCATGGCTACTTGTGCCAATCCAACAACAAAATAAAATTGAAGTGATGGCCACCCAAGTTTGATGGTGAAAATAGTGGGATGAGTGAATAATTAAAGATATAATAGAATGGGTAATAGCTATTGGTGAGACTCAACTAGCTTTTACATATCCTTCATTTGGCTATTGTTAATATAATTGAAGCTATGCTCTCTCATGTACACACAATGCACTCCTTTTTCCAACTAGCATGTATATGTATATCATAGGACTCACAAGGTGACAAAATTAGTAATTTAGCTAATAAATTGAAACAACTTTTTAATCCACACCGCCCATAAATTATAGAATTAGAATGGACATTCTAGTTTCTCTACCTGTTGGATTTCATTGATTTTATGTGCCACAACTATTTTCTATAATTGTATGTATGAATTCATATCAATGGCTATGAGAAGGTTCAATCCCAAATGATACTCAAATGTAGTTACCATAACAATAATGAAATATTCATTTATAAGAGATTGCCATTGAATTAAACATAGAGGGAAATGATTGTATTTTTATTGTGCATATGTCATCACATTAAGCAGAACAAATAGAGAATAGATTATGGCTCTGAACTATGCACTCTGATAAGATGAAATCAACAATAATAGACACATCAGTCAACCACTATTAACACAAAAAATTTACATTGGAAACCCAAATGGGAAAACCAACTTTGAATGAGGCTCAATGTTTCATTCTGACAATCTCTAATGCAAGCAACACTTTGCTGTGTATGTATCCCATCTCTTGGAAAAACGACCCATTGAGAATGAAAATGAATGTAAAAATAGGGATAGTTCGGGGGAGGGGTAAAGGGAAGGCCAACAACATTACCCTTCTTTTCCCCTTCCTTAGCTTTCTTTCCTATTTTATTTTATTTTTATTTCTTTTAATTCTCTTTTTTCCTCTCTTTTCCTTTTGTCCTATTCAAATTTTACATTGCATTGATTTACATTTTATAACCTTCATAGGCCATCAAATTTCTCTTACATATACTGATTCTTACAACCATTTGTTGGTTTGAATCCATTTTGGATCACACCTCCCCTTTGAGAGGATTGTTGTTCTCCAAAACCTCAAAGGAAACCAATCTAGATTAGCGCTCCTTTTGTTTACTTCTTTGGACTATGGATTTGAATCTAGCTTTGGATTTGGCTCGTGGATATAGCTATTGGCTCAGGTCTTGGATACAGATTTATATCTTCTTGTTGGCTCTCTTATTCCTGCAATATAGAGTCATGTTGTTTAACTATGAACTATTAGCAATCTCCATATCTAAACTCTGCACTCAACATCCATTTCCATCAACCTATCAGTCTTGGAGATGATCCATATTGGTGGTCAATGAATCCAAGTCGACCATTGGTCTTCTTGATCAATGTGACCCCAAAAATCGATGCCATCACATAATATTCCCACAAGAGGAAGTGTGGACTACATTCTCTTTCAAGGATTAGTTTCTTCTCAACATGGAAACAACTCTCTGGTTCCTTCACATGGTTGCGAGCATGTCATGAAGTTTCCAAGAAATATCCTAAGTTCATTGAACTCCATGCACCAATATCTTGCACATCCTCAATATGGGGTTCTTTGGATGCAATACTGAAAACAAGAACTGGATTGTGGCTTCCCTTGGCATTGATCTGATGTCTGTCTTGTTGGTGTCATTGACCTTCTCCACTATTATAACTCCTTGGCTAGCTTCTACTCATTATATTGGAAATGAAAGTATTTGTTTGTATTCTTCAATATTCGCTCTCCACACTCTTCTCCTGGCTATGTAGTTCCAAGGGTGAAGATTTGGATGAAGTTGCCAACACTTTTCTTCCTAATGACCACTCAAACTAAAATGGAAACAAAATTTCTTGTCGTTGTTGTATGGATTTCTCATGATAGTCCTCCTCTCCATGTGCCTTTGAGTTCGTTTTTGGATTGGAGAAGAAATATTTTCATTCCTCTTTTGAAAGCAATCTGGCTTGTGGCATGTGGATTTCTTCTTCTAGAATGTTGGATCATGATGACCTCTCTTCCTATAAAATGAGCACATATCTAAGTACAAATAGTTGATAGTGTTGTGGCCTTTATTCCTGTGACAATGGAAAACAAGGGATGTCTCATTTGAGTTGGACCTCTTGGTCTTATTATTCTTCTTTCCTTGATTGAATGGCTTGCTACTTCTTTTGAGTGATGGTGCAGGCTGAGTCTTCAAGTTATTCTCATCGCTACCCTTATTCATTCTTCCACAAGAAGGTTGAGGTGGCATTGGGATGCCACATTCATTTTTTGTTGTTGTTTATCCGGATGAGTAGGCCAACTTTGACATGTATTTCACCTTCACAAAAGTGGTCTTAATGGTCATAGATATTTCCCCTCCACCCTTGGAACCTGAGCTTTCATGCTTGACCCACTGTGTAGCTATAATGGGGCTTAATATGCCTTGTCTTCTCTTGCCTAGCCCTTTTCCATCATAGCCCATCTGCCTTAACAGTTTGGCACTAATTCTTTTGGTATTGTTTTCAAAATCACCATAAGGAAATTGAGCTTACTAGATTTTTCTCGGTCATGGTGCTAGCCTCTGCAATGTCAATGTAAAGTGGCTTTTCTTCCTAGTGCTATTAGAAAATTGCTTGGAGATTTTCCAAGGCCTCCTCCTTTTGTAACTCGTGTTATCCTATCATCTTGAGTGATCCTATCATCTTGCAAGCTATCCATCGGGATGACCTTTTCACCAAGTTGTACAAGCTACACTTTGTGATTGTGCCAATCTGTCACAACTGCAGTGAAGGAGTATTATTTTTCTTCAAACTTATTTAGCAATGGTAGCAGTTTGGAAGAGGTCTCAAGTTGCTTCTTCATATCTTTCATCCTTTGGTTAAACATTTGGACTTGCTCCAAGTTCTGATTATCTTCTCGAAGTTGATAATTTTTGTCCCTTAATTCTTCCAACTGTTCTCTACTTGCTTTACCCATGCAAAGGTCTACAATGTTCTCTTCAAATTTTTGGCAGTTGTGTCCAAGTCAAGGATGCAACTACTTTGATACCTTATGATCCATAAACAAGGAACTTATCACCCACTCATTTCACCAACGTAGATCCTTTGCAGAAGTTAAAAATCTTGTCTTTCTCTCAGTATTTTCTAAAGAGATTTGTCTTCTGAAGGTTATTAGGCTTCTATTCTTTTGTCTTGTACAAGGATTTTTTTCTTTTAATGGTTGTAAGGTATTTTTTTTCAATGTACCCTGAACACAACAACTCATTTGATTAACATAGATAATTGAACTTGGGATTTCTCTTTGCTTATCAGTGTAAGAAGAAAATCTTTTTAGTGTTAGAGGTATCTATTGCCAACCTCAATGTTGATGTTACGGTAGCTAGGGGAGGTATTAAACTCCACATGTAACCTTTGACAAGACTAGAATATTCTGGGAATCTAGAGAAACCCTAAATAGTTGGTTAAGAACCCTAGAAGACAAGCCAACTCAAGAGAATATTTAATATTAAGTTATTATCCTCCAGAAGGAGAAGTCGGACCAGTTAGGTGACGTAGAGAACCATAAATAGAGGGTGCTTGAGCTCATTTTGACACACTCATTCTCATGACTTCATAAGGACTAGTGGTGCACATGGCTTGAAGAGAACTACCACTGCTACAATGGTGACTTGGTATTTGGTTTATGGTTTGGACTTTCTTCTTGGTATGCTAGCTTTGGAGAGAGGTACGTTATCTTGGTTAGCTATATGTTCTAGTGTTTGCTTCTAGAATTACTCTAGTTGTCAAGGTTAAGGTGATCGGGGCTGGACTAGTGCCTATGGTTGGGTGACAATATAGTGATATTTTCTATGGTGAAAATGAGCACACCTATTATTTTAATAGGTTATGGGCCCACACTATCTTTGGATAGACTAGCCACTAGAAGGTAGATTGGGAGGTTATTTTCTCGTTGCAGTTGTAGTTGCAGTTGCAGCCATAGTTTTGTTTCAACAATGAAACCCTAACCCTCTTGTTGACTCACATTAAGTGAAGCACTTGAACTGATTCCTAGATAGCCTAGTGCGCCCTAGCCTAGTGCACCTTCTAGTACTCTCAGCAAGCTAAGGCGTCAAGTTTAAATTTGTGTTCAAATTCAAAGGTTGGACATGTCAGAGTTAAATTCAATGAAACCATGACTTATTCTATGATGTTAGAAAACAAGTTAGAAGGGGATTCTAACTTTAGAGCATGGAAGACAATGATTGAACTCATCTTTTCCAAGAATAATTTGTTGGATATCATGAAAGGCAATATCATGGAACCATAGTTTGAAGCAGGAAAATAGAAGAAACCTCAGAACGTTGTAGCAATGGATAAGTTCAAGGATAATGAGATCAATGATATCAGTATCATAGTGGACTTTGTAAAGGATCACTTGATACCCTACATTTCTCATCTTGACTCATCCAAGAAGATGTACGATGCCCTATTCAATCTCTTCTGAGTCAGAAATATTGGACAAGTGATGAGTCTGAAGAATGAACTCTATGACACAAACATGACAAATGATGACACCATCTAATTATACTTTTTGAATATTTCTTATTTGAGAGATCAATTGCAAGTTATTGAAGAAGCCATCCCAGAAAAGGAAGTTGTGAACATAACACTCAATGGTCTTTCTAGATCATGGGATGCAATATTTGTTGCAAGCATGAATACAAGGAAGGAGTTCCCAACATTAGAAGAACTTTAGACCTGTTGTGCATAAGAATAGACAAGGTTAAAATCCAAGGTAAATCCTCAGAAGGAAGAATATGATCAAGCCTTTGCAACTAAGTTCAAAAGACATGGAGGCAAGAAAAGGTCTTATTCAAGAAATAAGTTCAAGAGAGATATGTCAAAGGTACAATTCTTTGAATGCCATTATTATGGCCACTACAAAAGGAGTTGTCCTAAACTAACAAATAAGAGAAAAGGGAGACATCACACATCAACTGCCAATGATGAAGAACCTCCAAATAAGGAAAAGCATGATGAAACATATTTCTTCTATTATTTATCTCTTACTGGAACCATTGAAGATGAAATGTGGTTGATCAATAGTGGAGCTTCAAGGCATATGAAAGGTGACTGTAAAAATATCTCAAGAATGAATGAAAAGGAAACACCTCATAAAGTGGAGCTTGGAGACAAGAACTCTTATTCAGTCAATGGAATTGGACAAGCTACTATCAAAATGGAATCGAGTAACTCTATTAATCTTAGTAATGTTTTATATGTTCCTGGTTTGAAAAAGAATCTAGTATATATTTCTTGTTTGGAAGAGAAAGGAGATAAGAGTATCTTTGGTAGATGGAAAATTTCTTGTATGGTATAAAGATTCAAAGATAGAAGACTCTAAAGTCATTGGAATTCGTGAAGGAAGATTGTATAAACTCCTAGGACAGAATACTCAAGCTCTTGTACATTATGAAATCAAACCTAGTGAGTTATGGCATAGAAGGTATGCTCACCTTCATTATCAATCCTTGCCATCCCTAAAACTAATGGTTTTAGGCATACTATAATTAGAATCAGTACATGAAGGTGTATGCACAAGATGTGCACTTGGGAAGACTATTAAGAAAACCATTCCCAAGAAGTGAGAATAGATCCAAAGGAAAATTATACCTAATACTTTCATATGTATGTGATCATATGCCAGTGAATTATCTAGGAGAATCTATTTACTATGTGACGTTCATAGATGACTTTTCAAGAAAGACATTATTGTATCTGTTAAAGACTAAGGATGAAGTATTTAGAAAATTCCAAGAATTCAAGGCTGAAGTAGAGAATCTAACAGATAAGAAGATCAATATAATAAGAACTGATAATGGAGGAGAATACACCTCCAAGGAGCTCATTTCCTTATGCAAATAAGTTGGTATTAGGAGGAATCTCCTTGTCCCTCAAAATCCTCAACAAAATGGTGTGGTTGAAAGAAAGAACATAAGTATTGAATAATTAATCAAGGAAATGATGAATTATCAGAATTTATCCATGTTCCTATGGGGAGAGGTAGCTATGAAAGTTGTTTATATTCAAAATAAAATTCCACATAGAATATTTAAGAACATGACTCTAGAAGAAGCCTTCTCCAAAAAGAATCTAAGTGTTTAACACTTGAGAATATTTGGATGCCCCTTCTATATTCATGTTCCCAAGGATAAGAGAAAGAAGTTGGAACCTTCAGAAAATAGATTAATATTCGTTGGATATAGTGAATCATCAAAAGCATATAGAATTTATTTTCCAGGTCAACATAAGATTGAAGTTAGCACAGATGTGACTTTTGATGAAAGGATTGAATTTAAGAAGTCTATAGAAGATTCCATAAACTCCAACGAAGAAGAGGGACATGAATATACAAAATAAGAAAGTACATGTTCTCCAGAACACCCCAGTGAAGAACAAGAATCACCACATGAACATGTGGAACCAATTATTTCACCTAAGACTAGGAAGAGACCAACATGGCTTGAATCCACCTTGCAGGAAGTAGAAAAGAATAAATCTCCCAGTGGCACCTTCAGATAAAGCAATAAACCCAAAAAAAATTCCAGTTATGTGACACTCATGAAAAGACTTTTTAATGAAAAACCTTCCAACATTGAGGAAGCAGTCAAGCAGAAAGAATGGAAGGAGGCCATGATGGAAGAAAACCAATCTATTATGAAAAATAATGTATGGGAAGTTGTGCCTAGACCTAAATAGTAGTATGTAGTTACTTCAAAGTGGGTTTATAAGATAAAACATGTTGTAGATGGAAGTATTGACATTCAAGGAGAGAATTGTGGCTAAAGGATTCTCTCAACAGGAGGGAGAATATTATGATGAGACGTTTGCTTCATTTTCCAGATATACATCTATTAGAGCTATCATATCTCTAGCAGCATCCATGGGTTGGAGTTTACATTATAGGGATGTAAATACCTCCTTTCTCAATGGAGTAATTGAGGAAGAGGTATATATAGAGCAACCGCAAGGTTTTGAGGTACATCCAAGAGAAACCCATGTATGAATATTAAAGAAGGAACTGTATGGACTCAAGCAAGATCCAAGAGCTTGGTATGCATGTATAGATAGCTATTTGATGATATTTGGATTTTCCAAGAGTCATGCCGATCCAAACCTCTATTACAAGGTTATGAATAATGCACACGTGATTCTACTGTTACATGTTGATGATTTGTTCCTAACATATGCAGAGCCTCTCATTATCCAATGTAAGAAGGAGCTAGCCTTAGAATTTGATATAAAGGATATTGGTCTCATGCACTAGTACTTGGGACTAGAAGTATGAAAGAAGAATGGTGAAGTCTTCCTAGGACAAGGGAAGTATGTTGTAAAGATCCTTCAGAAGTTTGGGATGATGGATTTAAAATCCATGGAAACTCCCATGGTAACAGATCTAAGGAAGTTGAGAGACTTTGATTCTGATCCAGTAGACGCATCCCTGTACCAATAGTTGATTGGATCCTTGATGTATTTTGTGAATACTAGGCTGGACATTTGCTTTGCTGTAAACATGTTGAGCCAGTTCCAGGTGGAACCTAGACAAGATCATTGGATAGTTGCAAAGCATATCTTGATATATCTTCATGGGATGGTAACTTATGGTTTGAGATATGCATCAACCAGTGATGTACAACTACATGGATTTACTGATTCAGATTGGGAAGGGAGTGTAGATGAAAAAAATAGTGCTTTTGGTATGTGTTTCATTTTGGGATATGTTGTGATTTCATGGGATAGAAGGAAACAAAAGTTTGTTTCACTCAAAACTACATAAGCAAAGTACATTGTAGCTTGTGATGCTTGTACGAAAGCAATGTTGCTTTGTAAGATGGTTTCTAGACTGTTTGATCATGTGTTGGATTCGACCATGATATATTGTGACAACCAAGGATGTGTGAATCTCTGAGAGAACTCAGTGTTCCAGGACAGGTCAAAGCACATTGAGATCAAGTACTATTTTCTCTTTGATAAAGTACAGAGGGGAGAAGTGGTTCTCTAGTATATCTCCATTGATGAGCATGCAATAGATATTTTGACTAAGCTTATGTCCAAGATAAAGTTTGCATACTTGAGGGATATGATGGGGCTCGTGGATATTATTTTCCTGGTTGAATGGGAGGAGATGATTTCCTCGATTGGGAGGGAGCTCTGATATGTGGCATCATGGACTCTTAGTGAGCCGTGGATCTGTATCATATGCTATTACAACTTAGATATGGTCATACAACTTAGAGATGATGATTGCATCATGATAGATATGATCATGCTAGTACAACTCATATATGATACATATGTTTGGATTTGTTGATACAGTGGCACGAGGAGCATTGTGATAATACAACTTAGAGTTGGACATACATCTTAGATATGATGTATTGACATCATGCTAGTTATGTTCATGGTAGTACAACTTAGAGACGATGTTGGTGAGACACATCATGCTAAATATGGCCATGCGAGTACAACTTAGAGGTGACATACAACTTAGATATGACGCATTGGCATCGTGATAGATATTTCATGCTAGTATGTCTTAGAGATGACCATACAACTTAGAGATAATGCATAGGGCTCATGTCATGATATATATGATCATGCAAGTACAACTTAGATGTGATGCATTGACATCATGCTAGATATGTCATGCTAGTACAACTTAGAGATGATCATACAAATTAGAGGTGACACAGTGAGGCACTAATCTACATCATGTGAGTACAACTTAGAGGTGGGATACAACTTAGATATGATGCGTTGGAATCATGATATTTATGTCATGCTAGTACAACTTAGAGATGATGTAGATGATACTCTAGATCACTCCAGTGAAGCTTAGATATGATGCATTAGCATCATGCTAGTATGGATTAGAGGTGATGAAACTAATGACATTGCTGATGCAGGATGATATCAGATGATATGATTTGATTGTTGTGGAGAATGTATGTCTTTGCATAGTAGTTGTGTGATACTGTGGTGGATGTGTTCCAATAGTAGTGATTGTGTGTCATTGGTCAGTACCCATGTGCTACTAGGATTGGTTGTGTACCACTGGATAGTAGTTGTGTACTACTATGGATAGACACAGTCGTGTTTTATTGAAAGTAATTGTATCTGATTTCCATGGAGACTATCACTAGTGTTGGAGATGATTTCCAGCTAGATGGATAATGATGATGGTGCTCATGATTTGATCTGTGTGATCATGAGATAACCTGTGTGGCTATGTTGTTGCTACCTGCTGAATGGTTTGTTTGTGCTCAAGACCATTTAATTTAATACCTCACTATCTAGGAGGGAGTATTGATGTTACAGTAGCTACAGGGGGTATTAACCTCCACGTGTAACCTTTGACGAGAATAGAATATTTCGGGAAGCTAGAGAAACCATAAACGAATGATTAAGAACCCTAGAAGACAAGTCGACTCAAGAGAATATTTAATATTAAGTTATTAGCCTCTAGGAGGATAAGTCGGCCCAGTTAGGTGAATGAGAGCACTATAAATAGAGGGTTCTTGAGCTCACTTTGACACACCCACTCTCACAACTTCATAAGGACTAGTGGTGCACATGGATGGAGGAGAATTGTAGTTGTTGTAGTGGTGACTTGGTATTTGGCTTATGTTTTGGACTTTATGCTTGGTACGCTAGCTTTGGAGAGAGGTATGCTAATTTGGTAAGCTATATGTTCTAGTGTTTGCTTCTAGAATTATTCTAGCTGTCAAGGTTAAGGTGCTTGGGGGTGGCCTAGTGCCTATGGTTGGGCGACAATATAATGTTATTGTCTATGGTGAAAATGAGCACACCTATTATTTTAACACTCAAAAACTAAACGTTGCAAAGAAGGAGACACATGCAAAGAATAACTTGGATAGGATCTCAACAACTCAAAATCCAATATTATTACCCCTTCATTTTACAAGAAAGAAATATTATCATTACCATTAAAAAGGTATGTTCCATGGCTACTCATGCCAATCCAACAAAAAAATAAAATTTAAGTAATGGCCACCCAAGTTTGATGGTACAAATAGTGGGATGAGTGAATCAATCAAGATACAATAGAATGGGTAATAGCTACTGGTGAGACTCAACCAACTTTTACATATCCTTCATTTCATTGTCATTAATATAATTAGAACTCTTCTCTTTCATGCACACACAACACACTCCTCTTTCCAACCAGCATGTATATGTATATCCTAGTACTCTTAAGGTGACACATTTAGTAATTTAACTAATAAATTGCAACTCTTTAATCCACACCCTCCATCTATTATATACTTAGAATGGACAACTTGGGTTCTCTAACCATTGGATTTCATTGAATTTATGTGTCATAATGATTTGTTACAAGCGTGTGTATAACAACATATCAATGGCTATGAGAAGGTGCTATCCCAAATGATACTCAAATGTAGTTACCAAAACAACAACCAAATATTCATTTAGAAGAGATTGACATTGAATTAACTATTGAGGGCAATGATTGCATTTTACTGTGCATATGTCATTATATTAAGAAGAACAAATAGAGAATAGAGTATGGCTCTAAACTATTCACTCTTATAAGACAAAATCAACAATAATAGACACATCATTCAACCACAATGAACACATAAATTTTACCCTGGAAACCCAAATGGGAAGACCAACTTCAAATGGGGCTCATTTTTTCATTTTGGAAATCTCATGTTCAAGCAACTATTGTATTTCTATGCATCTCCCTCTCTTGGCCAAAAGATCCATTGAGAATTAAAATGAAGTAAGAAATAGGGAGATATGGAAAGGGGGTGTTGGGGGGAGGGAAGGGAAAGGGGAAGGCCAAAAACCATGGCCCTTTATTTCCCCTTCCTCAACCTTCTCTCTTATTTTATTTTATTTTTATCTCTTATAATTCTCTTTTTCCTTATCTTTTTTGCTTTTGTCCTATTCAAATTTTACATTGTATTGATTTACATGGTTTGATAATTTTCATAGATTGTCGAATTTCTCTTACATGTATTGAATCCTGCAACTATTTGTTGGTTCTAATCCATTTTGGATCACTATTAATGTTTGTGTTGCCATCCCAACTACTTCATGAATATGAGTATCCTCTCCCAAAACCAATCTTATTTGTTGAGATATTTTCTTGGCACACCTTCTATTTTTCTTGCTAGAGTTGGCATGGCTTGCTTGTCACTTATTCCTAGCCTTAACAACACTTTTTTAGTCAAATTGTATTGGAGACACTTTTACCACACCATGACCAAGATGTGGGAAATGGTGCATGTATTGGTTTTTTGGTAGCTATTATCCACTTCTAAGAATTGACCAATGCTATTATGAAATTCCTTAAATACATCCATTTACTAGTAATCTAGTGGCAGTCCGAGTAGCGTCTCCCACATCAATTATAGTGGAATATTCTCCCCTCACAGATCAAATTACATGCTCCATATTTCCAAATACAATGTTTTTCTCCCTCAAAGATAGTTCAATCCTAGAACCTTCAAAGCATATGATTTTGACCTAAAAATGAATGCAATCCATCCACAATTGTTTTGAAAAGTGGTCCTAGTCAACTCAAACTCTATCAACTCAATTTAGTTGACCCCATACCAACTTAGCCTCTTGCTCGGTTCAGAGGGTCGATATGGTATCAAACTAGTCGAGTCAAAACCCGACTTGGCCGGTTTGGTACCAATCCATCCCTACTCAACCAAGTTTGTACCTACTTGACTAAGTCACTCAAGGCATGTTAAGGCTTCTTTTTGTTAACGATTTTTTTATGTATTTAGATAAGCTTCTCATTTACACCACTCTCCTCACTTGAATGACATCTATTTTTGTCTCCTTGTTTCCTTATAAACTTAATGTTTCACTTCTTGAGTGTCAGGGATGTATTCAAGTTGTCACTCAAGTGTAAAATATTGTCCCTAGGTTGACTAACATCAAAATTTTCATCTTATGGTGGTAAGTATTTCCTAGGAACAAGAAGTTTCTCATGGGATAGCGAAAATGAAACCCTTAATCCAAGGAATCAAAGACTAGGCATCGACTTAATTAGGCTTGAAAAATTGAGTTGGATTATTTCAATGTTGTTAAATAGAGTTTCCTTTGGGAAATTGGGTATCATCTTTGTGATTTGAAAACTATCAAGATCAAGGTACTAAATTTGAGCACAAATTAATTGGCATAAAAATGGTTATGACACTACAAAAATAATGTTCTTCCACTACAAAAATAAAAAAACAAGTCTCTGAATGGACTCATATCTGTATCATGTTGATCAATTATTTGTACTATGTTAGTATGCACTATGCAATAGACCAGTAACTTGTAGCATGCTTTTTTTACTCTAGAGGCTATTTAGAGACTCATTGATTATGTATGTCATTTTTGATATGTATTGCACTCGGTTCCATTTTGATATATTCACCTTTGCATGGTATATACACAAGTAATGCATATTTTGTATTTAATAGTTTGGAATCTTGTAAATTTATTTATTTTCATTAAAATTTAAATATATTTTGTATTTTTTAGTAAACTAAATCATTGAAATTAGATCAGTTCGAGTCATTCTGAGTGTGTGTTGATCCTCAGTTGATTCTAAGTTCGAGTCCAAGTATTAAAATTTTTGTATCCACACACTAGGAGGTGAAAAATCATCACATAACCTAGAAAGGGAAGCCATATCACTATCATCCACTCCTGCAAAGACTTACTCAACACATGTCATCCAAAGAATCACCCTATTAATTCTTACATTTCCATCCCCACTACTTCATGAATATGAATATCCTCTCCCAAAACCAATCTTGTTTGTTGACATTTTTTATTTACACACCTACTACACTTGCTAGAGTTGGCATGGTTTGCATGCCACTTATTCCTAATATATCACATTGCAATACCAAATCCTCACTTGAGCTCTTTTCTAGGGATTCATTGAAGCAATTTATAGATATAAGGAAAATAAACTCCTTTGAAATCCCTAAATTGTCTTCATTTGTTTTCATAAACTTTCTAAGCTACAGATGGATATGCTTGGTTACTATGCCCTCTTGAGGATTACTACCAATCTTGTCTAAATTTTTTTCCTTCAATGCAATAACCTATGACTTGAATGAATACATGGGATATCTATCCTCAACATCAATGTCATATCTTTTCTATGTCCTTTCCCCATGTGTGAAATATAAGAATAATTTTGGCAAGGATTCCCATGGTTTTCCAAGGTGTCCATGCCCCCTTCGACCCATGGCATCCGCAAAACCTAAAGATGGAGGTATATCTGAGCTCCCTGAAAATATTGCAATACCTTCTAATGGATTTTCAGAGAAGTCAACAAGTTCTTCCTCCACATCCATTGCCCTTTGGTCCATAGGATCCCTTGTGATAGATCTCATGACTGCAAAACACTAGTCCCTTCATCTCCCATATTTTTCTACATAATGATATAATGTGTGTTTTGAAAAATTTAAAGGAAATGTAGGTAGAGGAAGGTGGAGGAGCATTGTTGAATATCTTTATGTCAGAGGGGAAAAGGGTGAGTCTATTTTTTATGCAAAACCCATGTAACCTCCTTGTGAAAATTCCCAATCCCTAGGTGACTAAAGTCCTCATCTCAATCAAAAAATTATATTGTTAAATTTAATTAATGCTGAAATTAATTTAATTAATGAAGAAATAAATTGCAGACCATAGAATTAATCACACAATAGTTGGAAATAAAGTTGTGGAAACACAAAAAAAAATTCACACATACACTAGTAATTACTCCTTCAGATATATATTTCCATTCCTTCGAAAGAAATACAAGAAAACCTCCACAATCTATTGAAAAAACAACACCGTACGGATACTAAAAAACACCTCAAACTGAGTGGAACAATCCATTGGGGAAGTACCATAGTGTATAAACTCAGACTCGGAATTTGAATCGGTCACTTATCAAGTTGGTCTTTGACTTAGACTCATATTGACTTGGACCAATCTGATTTCAATGACTCAATTTATAGGTGGTGATTTTATTTCACCTCCACCTAATATGCAGGTTGTGATGCATATATTGGTACACTTCTTGATGGAATCCAGGATCAAATAGTACAGGAAGGTTGGGTAGTGGAGGTATTGTTGGTCCTAGTGAAGTCAACCACTATTATTGTAGGAACCTTAAATTTATGTAAGCCTAAAAATTTCATATAATTAAACATAATTTCTTTCAATGCCTAAGTAGTTCAATAATCATCATATAAGCATAGAACTTTCAATAAAAAATTTAATTTATCCATAGCATGAATTAAATTTACTAACAACATGCTCATAATTTACATAGTCATCACATAACTCAGAAATTTCATAGATAAAATACCTCCTTCTGATGCTAATTTTCGTTGATATGGTTTTCCTTTCCCTGTTGCCTTGCCCAACCTAATGCACTAACCAAACTTTGTCCAAACCAACTATCCTCCCAGCCATCTAGGAGCAGCCTTTTCGGCTCCCTAGCTCCAGGATACCGAAAGGAATCCTGGCCCCCATGCCCAAAACCCTCAGCAACCCGGTGCCCTCTGCAATGGTTCACAAAAAATCCCCAAAAACCAAACTGCTCAAACCAGCCAATATCCCACAGAAAATACAGTGCTCCCCCAAAATGCTTCCTCCCCAAAATAATCCTCCCCCTTTCCTGTAGGACTCTTCTATCATATCCCCCCTTCACCAACTCTCCTCCTCTTCATTAATTTCCTTATCTCCTCCTTTATTACCTTATTCCCTTCTCTATTATCTTATCCTTAATTTAATGCTTCATTTCCCCCCTACATACGTAAAGTATTTAATAAAATAAATTAAAATTATTAAGCCCCTTTAATTCATTACACAACCTTTAATGAGTCAATTGCTTAACTAAAACCATATTAGGACAATTAATTATCTAATTAATTTTACTTAATAATCCCTATGC
>SNQJ01S0076243.1:75097-94393 GCA_010110895.2 Picea sitchensis
TCCGGAAAATAATAAAAAAAGTTATCATTTAAACCCTAAACACCACCATTCCTTTCTCATTTGCTCGGTAGTCTGGTGCTTTTGCAGGGAGAGGTTGAAGGAGGGAGTTTAGGCATAGCCAAGGGTTCGGTTCCTCCCTCGGCCTTGGTCACTGAGCTATGGCTCTCTCTCTCTCGATGGGTGTGGATCCATGGGTTTGGCGTTTGGCGTTGGGATTTGCTTTGTGGGTTTCTCCCTTTGTATAGCATTTGTTTTTTTTTGGTTTGTACAGCATGTGGCAGCCCTGGTCTATACAGCGCGCGACAGCCCTGGTCTCGTCTCATTTATGGTTTTCTTAATATTTTAGATGAGGGAGATTCTTCATCATAATACAGTTGTCTGATTTCTTTTGGGGTCCTACTTGAGATTTAAATGGGTTTTCTAGGTTTTTATGTAACTAACCTAGAAAATGTTTTTTTTGATTTTTGGTTTATTGCTACATGGGTTGGTCCTATATTGTGTAATTTTGTGGTTTATGGTTCTCCATTTGTATGACAGTGGAGGTGACGCTCCAGCTCCCTGTGCATCTCCGCCTTGACAGCCTGGCAATGCCACTCCCGTCGGTACTCCTCATAGTCATTGGGGCGGCTGGGATCATACTCTTCTACGAAATGGAGTTTGGCGTTGTTCATTGGGCTTGTGTATTGTGTGTTTGATCTTTTCCCTTTGTATGACAGTGGCTTTTAAACATCGGGTGCTATGCCTCTCTAAATGCATAGCCTCACCTGCCAGTTACTGTTGCATTTATCATAGGAATGTGAATTCAATTGGTTGCTAACTTGACTGTTATGTATGCTTGAATTGTGTTGTGGCTGGGCACTGGTGCGCCTATGGGAGGTCCGAGGTTTGAACCCTACGGATTTAGTAAAACTTGGCACAGGCCGTCCAACCGGCGCGCTATGCCTGGTGCTCATTTTTTTTTAAAACTGGGGTTTGTGCACTGGCTATCCCGACGTATAGTGCACTCCTCTTCATGTGACTTGATGCATGGAGCATATGCACTCAGTCTCGACCGACTTCTGTTGTGTTGTAGGTGCTTGGATTCGAGATCAAACCCGTGGGGTATTTGGCCCAATAATTTTATTTTTAATCTATTATATGTATTTTTTTTTTTGAATCTTTAGATGTGTTGAGAAATATACCCCTCTTCCTTCATGGCTTAGCTTGGCTCATTCGTTGTCTCGTGGGGTCCTTCCTTTGGTGGCTTGGTTGCAGGCCTTGGGCACATTAACCTGGCGCTGGCTCATGGGCACTTGTGTGTTGGGTTTGTGAATGGTCGTGGCACTTGGGCATTCGGCCTTTGGGTTTTATGTATGACTTGGCGTTGTAGACTCAGGTTGATAAGAAGAGACTCAGCCTTATCTTGATAAGAAGAGATTAGTCTCCTGTGGGCTCCTCCTCCATTTAGTTGGGCGCTTTGGGTGCTGAGTCTCGACTTTAGTGTGTTTTGTTGTTGTTGGGTGCTTAGATGATAGCTCAAAGACTTGTATTGAGTGATTAGTCGACTTGATAATTGGAGATTATGTGGTCAAGTGGTAGAACAAGAATTATTGCTTCGGAAGAAGAGGACGTTCCTGTGGCTGTGGAGGAGAGCTATTTTGGCAACTACGTTGTTGTGTTTGATCCACTGGATGGATCCTCAAATGTTGATGTAGCTGTCTCCACAGGATCTATTTTTAGAATTTACAATCCTAATGATGAGTGCATCGTCGACAGTGATGATGATAATGAGGTACATCGTTTTTAAATCTTCCACAGAGGAAGGAAGGAATCCCCTCTAACTTTTGTTTCTATTCACCAAGGTCTCAAATAGAATGGAATTGAAGAAAAGTCTATTATGGATCAAGGTCTGAATTAAATCAAATTGGTCTAAGTGGGTGGGTGTTAGCAGCTACATCATAATTTTTTTTTTTTTACTAATTTAATTTTGAACTGGTTGTTGAATTGAATTGAATTGGACATTTTGGTAATTGGAGATTAGGCCTTATGGCCAATAATATTTTTTTTTATCTGTTATTACTCTTTATTGTCATATTTTTGTTTATTTTCCTCTAATTATTTATATTCTTCTTATTCTTATTATTGAATGTAATTGTCTTCTAACTTCTTTTACTTTCTCTATTATTTACCTTTGTATTTTCATGAGTGAGGATGTGTTGATAAAAAATTGAAGGCTTTCTCTAATCTATATTAGCTTGCTATTGTAATCCTTGATCGAGGAATACAGAGTATTCTTGGTTCTCCTCAGATTTGTACAGAGTCTTACTCAACTGACATAATATCTAAAGTATTGTTGTTTGTCAAGAGTTAGTATGATTTTAGAACTTGTCTGTTATTTTGTTCCAGTTATGGAGAGCCACATCTCCATACTAATTCTATTTCTGGCTATGTATGCAGCTCACATGGAGTGGGTTGGATATTTTACTTCTTACAAGCGGTTAGGTGGGTAGGCCCTTAAGGCTCCAGATTGTGAACTACAACTCTGATACCATGTGTAGGAACCTTAAATTTATGTAAGCCTAAAAATTTCATATAATTAAACATAATTTCTTTCAATCCCTAAGTATTCCAATAATCATCGTATAAGCATAGAATTTTCAACAAAAAATTTAATTTATCCACAACATGAATTAAATTTACTAACAACATGCTAATAATTTACATAGTCATCACATAACTCATAAATTTCATAAATAAAATACCTCCTTCTGATGATAATTCCCGCTGATATGGTTGTCCTTTCCTTGTTGCCTTGCCTAGCCTGATGCACCGACCAAACTCTGCCCAAAACAACTATCCTCCCAGCCAGCTAGGAGCAGCATGTCCGGCTCCCTAGCTCTAGGATATCGAAAGGAATCCTAGCCCCCATGCCCAAAACCCCAGCAACCTGGTGCCCTCTGCAATGGTTCACCCAAAACCCCCAAAAACCAAACTACTCAAACCAGCCAATATCCCACAGAAAATACAGTGCTCCCCCAAAATGCTTCCTCCCCAAAATAATCCTCCCCCTTTCCTGTAGGACTCTTCTGTCATATCCCCCCTTCACCGACTCTCCTCCTCTTCATTAATTTCCTTATCTCCTCATTTATTACCTTATCCCATTCTTTATCATCTTATCCTTAATTTAATGCTTCATTTCCCCCTTGCATACGTAAAGTATTTAATAAAATAAATTAAAATTATTAAGCCCCTTTAATTCATTACACAACCTTTAATGAGTCAATTGCTTAACTAAAACCATATTAGGACAATTAATTATCTAATTAATTTTACTTAATAATCCCTATGCATCTATTTAACCAGGGTTGTTACAATTATGATGTTTATACTTCATATAGGAAGCAAAGGAGATCAATCTATATACATTAATGAGTGTCATAGCTTCAACAAGATTGGGCATTGGAGCTCAGGTTGATCCTAATAAGGCCAGCCATGATCAATTAGTACGAGAAGGTCGGGCATTGGATTTATTATTGATCCTAGTGAAGTGAGCCAATATTATGATGTTTATAATTATTATAGGAAGAAAAATAGATCAAGCTATAGTACATCAGTGAGTGCTAAAGCTTCAACAAGGTTGGGCATTAATGATACTATTGATCCTAATAAAGTGTGTTAGGATAAACTAGTACAGGAAGGTTGGGAATTGGAGATACTTTTTATGCCGACCATATTCTTGGAGTGATGTCTATAGTTCCTAAATCTTGTATTGAGGCTATACACAACTGCCACATTTTTACCTTTTCTTGTGCTTAAAATGATTGGTAGGTGTTCCAGGTTTGACTTTGCATTTGAAGTGGTTAGATTTTAAATATTCTTCATGATATATTGGGGATGATGAGATGGACATGTCTCTTTTAGTAAATGCATTTGTAATTTGAAAATAACATTGTCATGACATCTAAACAATCAATTGGAGCATATAAGTTGGTGTTAATACTTTCAAGTGCCATGGCTCCTCTTGCATATGTTTTGAGTCAGGGCATTGGTTGGCAGGTGAGCTGAATGGACTGATTATTTTAAATCAAATTTTGTTTCATTTGAATTTACATAATTCATGTACATGATTTTATTTGGAAAACTAGATGGGACTTACTAGTGTTATGCTCTGGCATACTACGAAATGGAATTTTGGGGACAAGAATTGTCTCCATTGTTTTAGTGTGAGTATGCTCTGCTCATTTAAGTCATCATGAAAATATTACCATTAAGAGTACTTCACTTCTCAAAATTAATTCAAAATTTAACTGAATACGTGTTGTTATTTTAGAGAGAATGTTAGACTTCTTGGTATAACTAGAGTAGGCAGCTGAAGGGTTGTGCAAATATCAACTAGTTTTATGATCTTATTTTCAATATTAGGTTGGGGACTCCTTTTTCCTTGCAAGATATATATTTACTTTATTAGGGAGATATGTATTTAATTGTTTGAGAGAAACATTTATAATCTTGTTCATAGTCCTACATATTAATGTAATTTTGTATTTACTGACATTTAGGGAATTTGGGATCTCTTTTTTCATCAATACCATTTCACATATTTGTTGCATCAAACTTTGTGCACTTGCACTATTTGGTAAGTGGTTTCAATATATTCGAATAAAATAAAATATATTTGGAAGTTTTGGTTTGTGGGTTTCTGAGTGTTCCTATTTGTTGTTATTATTCCAACTATCTTTGGTGTTTCCATAGTTCAATTCACTAACATGAACTCATTGTGAAACCTATTCATCTTGGGATTTTATTTATTTTTGGGCATATCTATTCCATAATAGTTAAATTAGTTTTGTGCTGCTAAAGTGGGTCATGTCCATACAAATGCATGATGGGTAAGTTCAAAAGGAATTTTGAAGAATCCATTGTTTTGATTTTCAAGGTAGGATCTAATAAGTTTTTTTTTTGTAAATTAGATGAGAATCCTTCTATTCAATCCAGTAGAAAGTACAAAGTGATACAACGATTTGTTGGTGGGAAAGACCCCCCCGAGAGAGAATTACTAAAAGAGATCCACAATAAAAGAAGAAATAATACAAGAAAGAGAGAAAGGGTCGGATCACTGTGAAGGTCCCTTTCTGCCTTTTTTCTTACGAACATCAATCTAGCTAGAGGAGTTGATAGGCTCAACAACTTTTGCCACCAAAGACAGATTGTCTAAGGAAATTCCATAATATTGAGTTACTGAAGTAGATGGTGCTTCTTTGTCGCTGTCTGAATTGTATAATTCATGGGGACACTTCTGAGTCCCTGGGGGCACGGTTGTGGCCATGGTTGTGTCAATTGTTTCCTCCTTTTCGAGGGTGGGTGCAAAGACTTAGTTGATGGAATTGGAATTAGGACTTCTAATGATTTAAGAGTTTGTGCAGAAGCCGAGGGATGGTGTTTTGGGTCTGCAGTTGGTTGTTGAGAAAATGTTGGAGGCTGTGAAGGCATTGTAGAAGGTGGAGGAGTTGGTGTGTCTTTGTGATGATTCTCATTATCAGAGGAAGGGTTCAGGCAACTTTTGCAAAGATTTGAGACTTGCCAACCATTATCTCTTTTCCGTTCTCCAGGGGTCGAGGAAGGGGTTGGGGATAGATGACACATTGCCTGGAGGTGCCCTGTTTGCTAACAAGAGTGACATCTGAAAGCAGTGTTCTCATAATCGACCATCTATGTGTACAGATTTCCCTCAGTCTAGTCAATAAGGATCCTATCCGGAAGCCCTTGACTGATGTCGATTTCAACACATATGTGGGCGAAAGCGATGAAGCCTTTTGATATCTGATCTGTGTCTGGCTTGATAAATCTACCCAACGTATTTCCCAGGGTAGATAAAAAAGAAGGAGATTAAAAATGCAGGGGTAGATTAGGTAGTCTTACCTAGATCGGTGTAAGCATGGCTGCCATAGTCAGTGGATTGAAGTCGAGGAACCAGCTCTGCATGGAAAGACCAGATCTTCCCCAAAACCAAGGACCTTGCTCTAGCACATGTTGGTGTTCAGATTCTGTAGAAAAGTTAACGACGAAGAACTCTTTGGAACAAAAGAACATCTCATGTTATGATGCCCAAGTCTTGTTAATCCATTCTCTTAGCACAGGGGCTGAGGGCCAAAGTACGTTGAAGCGACAAATGAGAGATTTTTCTTGGTAGATAAATACATAGCCATAGACGTGGGGATCTTCGACTTCTGCTATTGGGGGTTCTACGGACTGCTCCACAATGAAGGCAGAGCCAAAAATATCCTTTTCTCCCGAAGTTTCATCCTTGGATCCCGAAGGAGCAGAGATCCCTGTTTTCATAGCATGCTTGTAAGAGCTTGGATGGTTGAAGGAAGGTGATCCACCACATAGACGAGAGGTGAGTGAAATGGTTACACTTTTTAGATTCCCATAGTCCCGTAGAATAAAGCCATCCACCATCTTCTGTCCTTCAAAGATTAGTCTTTCAAAACTAGGCATAATACCTGTGGCCTAGTGAACTTGGGTTTTGAGCTTAAAAACGAAATCTGAAACTTGTGCTTGCAAACAGAGCTAATATCCAGCGATGGTATTTACGAAAAAAGGAATCTTGCCTCAATCACGAAGCTAGCCTCGATGGGATAGTGAGAATGAAGCCTTGAACTTGTATCCCCCTTAGCTCGTCTCCTATTCGAATCCCCTAGGCGCAGAAGGTCCTTGAAGTCTCCTAAAGAGAAATGGCTCCTGTGATTTAGATCAAGCTACGCCAACGTCTAGGGTTTAGCACTTTTTTTTCTCTCAGTCCCTTATCAACTCTTAACTGGGCCCAAGTGGCTGGTTCCTACGTTAGGGTTTCCTCTAGCGTTGTTGTTGTTGATACTATGTCGATCGCTAGCCTGCTTGACAAGATTATCTTTTTCTTCCCTCCTGGGGGTACTGGAAGCTCAATGAAGGCTTCTTCTATGGGGTCTGGCTATGTTTCCTTCTTGGGATCCTCCTTCACATGTTGTTGATGCACCTTCTCGGTTGGGCTCACCATAAAGACCATGTCAGCGTCAAGCACCGCCTCCGTTCCATTGGTTTTAGCCGGTGATTGCTTCATCTCTTCAGCTCCGACAACAATGATGCTTGTTGGCTCAATCTTTGGCATTGTCTTCTTGGCCTTAGCCCCTCCTTCTTTCTCCTTCTTGGGAGTAGGGTTTGCTGTGACAACTTTTTTGGTGAGTCGAGGCACCATTTTTTCCATCTTGTAGATCTTTTGGTAGGATCTAATAACTTGATATGAGGTCTTATGCCTAATTTAATTTGTCATATTTTGTTTAAGTTTAATGACTTCCCCAACACCATATTCTCCCCACCACCAACAATTGCACTAATTATTGCAGTATTTCAAGATAACACTATAGAAGTTGAACAAGCCAAGAGGGATAGAGGGATGTCGTGGTGCATAAAATTTAGAATAGTCAGAGGGGACATTTGGAATGCAGAGTGTTCACATTCAATATATGTAATGTTTACCCCCCAACATGATCTCGAGGATTTGTTGTATGATTGATTAATGCATACCATGAAGTTGTTGAGTGAATGTACCATTATGCTATTTCAAATTGGTTCATGAATTGGGATATTCAATTCTAAGGATATGGTGATGGGCATGTGTCTCCCAATGATTGAGTAATAGCCTTCTTGCAATGTTTTTTGAAAGAATACAGAGTAGATTATGTGAGTGGTTGAGTGACAGTTGCAACAAAAACCCTTCTTTGTCATAAATGTTTATTTTCCTATCTTTAGTGTAACTTTGCCATTTTTTTTATCATTACTTTTGCGTCTCTATCACTTTCCCTTTAGTTTTTCAACACACAACAAAAATATTCATTTTGTTTGACAATCATATATGTAATAAGAACGCACGATGCTAATGTAACAACCCTACTTAAATTGATGTATAGGGATGATTAATAATAATTAATTTGATAATCCGATTGTCCTAATATGTTAAAGGGGGATTAATAATTAATTAATTCAGTAAAGAGTTAAAGGGGGGCTAATAATTTAATGTATTACAGATTTACGTATTGGGGGGGGAAGAAACATTAAATAAGAGGATAAAACATTAAATAAGGGGATAAGACATTAAATAAGAGGATAAGACATTAAATAAGAGGAAAAGGAAATTAATGAGGGGGAAGAGAGTCGGTGAAGGAGGGATATGACGAGAGGATTCTTTTGGGGGGAAGATAGTTCTATGGAGGATTTTTCTATGGAGACTTTGGGGGGTGTGAGGAGTTTGTCTTTGGGAGGTTTTTTGGTGAATCAAAAGCAGGGGGCACCGGTTTGTTAGGGGTTTTGGGCATGGGGGCCAGGATATCCTTACAATATCCTAGAGCTAGGGAGCCATACATGCTGCTACTAGTTGGTAGGGAGGAAAACTCGGTTTTGGGCAGTGTTTGACGCAGTTTCAACTTCAGCAAAGGACAACCAGATCAACGGGGAATTTAGCATCAGAACTCGGTAATTTATTTATGAAATTGATAAGTTAGGTGGATGAATCTGTAATCTATTTCATGTTGTGGTTAAATTTAATTTTTTTGCTGAATATTACATGTTTTTACGATGATTAATGAAATATTATGCATTTAAAAAGAAATTTATGTTTAATTATAGGAATTTTCTAGGGTTTAATTAATTAAGGTTCCTACAACTAACAACAAAGCTCTAATTGTATGAATTATTATTTTATCTTTGGTATTATTATGAGGGGACTTTATGTTGTAAATCAAAGTCTTTTTTCTTGGAAAACTAAGCCGTGGTTTTATTCGAAGTTGTAAAGGCTGCATAAAAAGAGATTATAACTTCACTTTGCAAATAGATTTCAAATTGTAATAATTATTTTTCATTTGATATATAGCTTAGTACTTTGAAATATTTGTATAATGCATAAAATGGTTTGTGAATTTTAGGCAAAGTTAAGTGTCTCATGGTGTGAATATGTTGATTTCCCAACAATGATTTCTAAATATGGTGCACCACAAGTTTTAGTTTTCATATCGAACCAAAGTGTTAAAAATAGACTTCTATCTTGTGTAGTTAAAATGTTTCAGGAACTATTGTTACCCTCAATTTAACTTCATAAATTCATTGAGCTCCATAACCTAATGCTGCTTATTTTAATACAAGTTTGATCTAACTGCCAATTTCACATAGAATTCTGTTAATAAAAGAGTAAAATGGCCTAGTTTTGCGTATTTAACTCTTTATGGTTGGAAATCCTTTCTACAAAACACAATCCTTGTTACTTTTGTAGCTTACTCTTTACTTTTATTCTGCAATGGAGGAAATGTAAAGCATTGGATAGGCTAATTTTAAAATTTCACAATGGGCACAATAAACAAAAGGCAATCTTTGCTACTTTTGCAGTTTACTCTTTACTATTTCTTTTATTCTGGATTGGAGGAAATTTCTAGATGATATTATATAAGCTATTAATTTTGACATTATCGTTTCTTCCTTTATAATAAAAATACAACAATTTTTTTCTTTAACGTGTGGAGCTTACTATTTAGATTTTCTTTTGAACTATATTGTAGTCCAATAATTAACTAATTTAAACAAGTTTCTTATTTTATTGGCAAATAGTTAATGTTTTCCTTAAATTCCAAAGCAGGGATGACGTTAATAAATTACAATTTATAGTGTTTGTTATATCACTACAGAAACAATGCATCTTGTTTCCAACACAACCATGCACCGTAGGTAACTTACACTTACTTTTTTCAAGTTATAAATGGTGAAATGAATGAAAGGCTAAATGCACTTATTCATTTTAAAAATTAAACGTGTTAAAGACAATGCACTTGTTCATATTTAAAATTATCTAAATGACATAGACTAAACAGTTACACCCGAAAATCTATCAATAATACCTACTTTCACTTCAAAACACTTTGCTAAAATCAAATTGTTTTTGAGATGATTTAATCCATAAGAAAGTTTTTTACATATGTATGTATTTTGATTTCTTCTTTTTATTGTCTGGTTCAAAGATTGGATGGATTTTACACCCAAAGGTTACCCACTCCAACCTCTTGATATGGAGAGAGAGAGAGAGAGAGAGAGAGAGAGAGAGAGAGAGATCATGCTTGTTTAGAGTTGGACTTGGATTCACCATCCGATGGTCATGGAAGGACAAGCATTCAACTTGCCGACTAAGTGTCAACGGGCTATAATCCACATGGTCATTGATGGAATGGATACACTCATTGTGGCAACTATTTCACTCTTAGCAATGACTCATTTTGGTCTTTTAGATCGTATCAATGCCACTTCCACAATGATTCAATAGTTATTACAAGAGGAAAACATGTGCCCTTCATGGTCATAGGTGAATTTCAAACAAAGTTCATGCAACCTAATAGATTTTCAACATTCCATGGTTGTCTCAGTTGTTCATTCCACAACATAAAAATTATTTGAGAAGGAACTGATGAAACTTGTCTCTGTTTCCTCTTGTAATACATTATTCATTGGTTTAATTGATAGAGGTGGAGTTGAGATGTTAAACCCTTTTCCTTTCCCAAGGGTTAATAGTAGAAGGGGATTGTGGGTTTTGAAAGGCAACAGTTATGGATACAAATGTGGACTTCCATACTCAAGTATCCTTTGGAACAAAAGTTAAAATTTTATTTTCCCCTTTTAAAAATTTCGGTTAGCTTTTAGGTTCTGAGAAAAAAACATCATTGTTGATGCAAGGTTTATATCTTCCAACAAATGTCATTGCAGATGTAGGGTTTCTATCTTCCAACAAGTCTCATTTCAGATTGCAGGGTGCTATGCAAGGGTTCTAGGGTTCATCAATTGCCTAAATTAGGATTAGTCCTATGTTTAAGATTATGGGTTTACTGTGTTTGTTTTTAATTTTTTTTTCTTGAAATATATCAAGATTTATTACTAGCAAAAACTTGGCTTATAATCCTATGAAACTGGGATTTTTCTCATTTCATTTTGTTTTTGTTTTAACGCTAAAGGTCCAACATAATCCTCATCTATGTTAGGGCTTTATTGATGAAATTTTTAGTGTAAACAAAATGTTCAATGATTGTTTAATTGACTACACTTGCCAAATTTGCTTATTGGCATACCTATGTTTTATTAGTGAATGTAATAAATGTTTGACAAATATTTTTTAGTCTAAAATTATTTTTAGACATTGTATGCTTTTGCATATAGTTGTATGTAGTTATAGTTTTATGTGATACTAGGCTTATTCATGAAACATATAATAAGATCTTTGGAAATATTGTTGAGTCTGTATCATATAAAAGATGGACCGACATACAATAAGATCTCTTGGATTATAGTTGAGACTATATCATATAAAAGATGGACCAAGCACATGAATTGAACATAGTACCTTGAAAGTTATTAAGTAATATTATGGAATTTAGGTATTCTAGCTATCTCACTCTTATTTGACAACCACACTAGAAGATATTGTCCCACTAAAGTGAATTTTACTAATTCCACCTTATCTAAAATTAAAATTTGATTAGGGTAGTAATGAATAATTTAAAAAAATCCATACCTTTAAGGACCTAGAAATGTCATTAGAAATGAGAATAATTTTTTTGTAGGTGGAAGGTGACACCCAACTTATTATTAGGAAAACTAAACAAGTTTGGAAGGTAGTTGATGAAAACCCCGACCCTTGGGCCAAGATCCATGCAGGATCATTCTAATTCTCCTCTGAGTCAGATTAACTCTTCAATTTCCCTACAGGGATATCTCAAACACACAAGGGTGTATCCACAGGTCCTTCCTGAAAAACCTGCCCTGTCCACCTTAACTCCAGGTGCGAACCTTACACTTCCATACGACCATGACCTGGTCCTTGCGCAAGTGCCTTTCGCAACTAGTGTGTTCGTGAGTCGAAGACCCTCGACTTTTCTTCACCAAACGTCGATACCCAAGATGCGATGGGGTATGGTTCTTCCCTGTTAGCGCCCTCCATGTGTAACCATCGGTTAGAGCTAAGTACTAACCTCACTCACAACTCGCGACTTCATGGGTTGAAGGGTTGAACCTTCGGGCCCTTCTTTTACGAAACTTCGAGATGCGAAAGTCAAAGAAGATTTGACTCCTTTAGCACTTCTCGCAACTCGCAACTTTGCAAGTTGATTTTTTGAGTCCCTGTGCTCCTTTCTTACGATAACCCAAAGAACGAGAAGTCAACAGGGTGTTGACTCCCTCCCAGGTGACGAATGTCCACTTGTCAACAATGCGGTCCCCACCAAATCGGATGTACCATGTATTCGCACGAGACCTTGGCTCTTGCACTTCACGAATTTTGTAGTCGAAACTAATTCCTCCCAACCTCTGAAACCCCGATACACGATATAGCGAAGAGGTTCCGATCCAATGGTTATTCCTACTTCTCGCTACTCGGGAGTTCGCGCAACCAAAGGATTTGGTCTGCCCTCCGAACTCATGAACCCCGAGTTCGAAAGAATGATCCAATGGCCCAAACTAACCACGATCAATGGTCTTCGTCGCTTCTTGACACCAGAGTGGTGGGTTCGTCCAACTCCTAACCACCCTGCAGCTTTACTGGATCCAACGGTCCTCACAACTTCGTGAATTCTCCACTGAGAATTCTGACTGTTCGATTCCTTCCTCTGAATCTCTGGCCCAAATTGACTCGATGTTCTTTCTCTGGGACTTAACTTCTGCGCGATGATTCAGCTCCCTATCTTCCTTTGAATACTTCAAAGGTGCTAACCCTCCTGAGCTTTCTATCGCAACCTCAAGTCTTGAAAGGACTCCTGCATGCACTCTTTGTGGCAATCTTTCAAATACTTCTGTGTATTTGATTCTTCGACTCTGTGCACTCTCGACAACAACAATCTTTCACTCTTCAACCTTGGTTGATAAATTCTAAGGCTTCAACTAGCCTGCGCACACCTTGCACGGCTTTTGTGCTTCACCTGCACTTCTGCTAGAATGAAACCAATGGTATCCCTCCTGAGATTTCTGAAATAGACTCAGAACCCTTGTAAGCATACCATTCAGTATATGTAAACAATGAGCATCATAACACCATGAAATCTAAGTCAAAGCTTCATATATTAATTCAAGCTCCTGTACATGGGTTCTTCTCTACATCTCTCTACTACAACTCTCTTCTTCTGCTCTGTGCTAATGATCTAATCTTACAATAATACAAAGGCGAGGGTGTCTATATCCATTTTCTCTCCTACGCTCCTAAAACTGTCTAATCTATTAATTCAAATCTACCTACTTTCATTAACTACGCATAAATGCCTCTACATACTATAGACGAGAGCAATGCTCAAGGTCTGTTCACAATATCTTGACATAAATGTAAGTACGCTTCCCTCCAGTTATCACATTAATGCCCACTTCATTAATTTTACAAAACATTTCAAAAACGTACGCTGGTTCTTTTTCAGTTGTCTTCCACCTTCATGCTCGCTTGGCTGGCCGCTTACGATGCTCCTGCATCAGTAGCACAAGGAATGACTCCACAATGAAATAGATAATGATGGATTGACAAACTAAGGTGCAAATTTGAATTGGGTACAAATAAATATATCACATAAATGTACAAATTTGAACTCAAGTCAATCAAGGATTACCTCAATTCGTCCCAATTTTAATGACTCATCTCCCCCTTAAAACAATTACATGTTGGATGTTAAATTGATCAATAAGAACTTCAATTTTGGTCAATCTCAATACATTAATCCCTAATCTTGATCAACTTCAATTTAGATCGAGAATTAAATCAAATTCTTTTAGTGGTGCAGCATATTTTTATTTAATATATCATTAATTCTTGCCACTCACAATTAATAACTTATTGTGATTAAATAAATCTATCAAGGAGTCTCAATGGTTAGATGAATCAATTAAACTATCTATTGATTACATGTTGTAGGCAATGCATGTTGTCGATAGGGAGACCATAAGTAATAGTTCTCATAAGTCATAGTTCAAATCTGTAGAGTCCCTTGGGTTAAATCTAAGTGGAAAGAACAAGTGGAAGACCAAACATTGCTCTATGTGGTGGACCAAGGGGAAAATTCATTTACATGATGATAGATGACTCTTACAATGTGCACCAAACATTTTTATATTAATCTTTACATTTTTTACTAAGGAATCCTACCTTATCATTACTATTTATTATTAAGTAATTCAATTGTTAATATTAACATATTATAAATTTATGTCATAATTATTAGATTTCCTACTAGCATCAAATTAGATTCATGACATTGTAAATATTTTTACTTCTTAGAAATTTTGAATGATAAAATAGATGGTGAATACATATAAAAATAGTATAATAAAAGACAATTTAAAAGTCTCTTTTTACCATCCAGAAAAAGATAAACCTAGTTTTGAATTTTTGTATAGAAGTTTTAAACTCTTTGAATCTAATATACTAGACAACCTACACATAGTTTTAGGAGCTGGTTCTTAAATTTTTATAAATATTTAGTTATATTAGTTTGAATTTTTAGATAGTAACATAAAATGTATAAAACATAACACACAATGCATATAGGTACTAGTAAGTTTTGTTAATATCAAAGTGTGAGAATTAATAATTCATATAAATCTTAGTAATACGGCAAGGTAGGACTATCGCTGATATTGGTATCAAAGTGAGGGAGCTAACTTTCATATTAATTTTGATGGTATAAGAAGAAATCACAAAGACAACAATGGAGTAAAGATAATAAAGGATAGTCGAAAGCACTTTAATTAAAAAGGCACTACAAGTGATCAATTATGTAATTCTAATAAGGAGTGGATAACTTTGTAATTAAAAAACATCACAAAAATAAAAATAGCATTAGGGAATCACTAAACATGCAATTAAAAAGACATTACAAAGATAACAATATGAAACCAAAGCATGTAATACAATTTGAGTGGGCTTAATAGTTAAAAACATATGTTTCCTGCTAAAAAGTCACAAGTTCAACTAGAAAAGTAGGATATGTATACTTCCATGGCTAGATGCATGCCACTTAACGCTCTCTTAGACATGAAAGCCGTAGCTCCATATGATATGAAGACAGAAATGTTACTGCGACTGTGACAGATGTATATTACAAATTTATGAGAGAAAAAATGGCGACAGATTGATTTGTATGTAACTATGCACGACGATCATATGAATGTGATGAGAAGGGGAACAATTGGTGGGTTGGCTTGAACATTATTTACGCTCATATCGTACCGGCTTTGACCTGAGCTCGACCCTCTAATTGGAGTGATACGCAGTGAAATTGTTTGTATAAAATCTCCAGATTGTTATTATATTTTATGTTTATTCTACATGATCTGAACAACGTAATCAAGAGTATGTATCATCGCTGGCTGCGAAATGTCCTCAGGTTGTTTCTGTAATGATTAAGTCACTAAATTTCTACCCAAAAGAATCGGCTCGCTACGCTTTACGGAGGGAAGATGGCTCCCAAGTTAACTTGGATGTCTCATGAATTATAAGTAGTAGTGACAAAGGGAGGATGCATGCTCTAAACCTTTTGGTTATTTTTAACAATCTGAATCTATTTATATCTTTAGAAATACAATTTAAACAAAAAAAATAGCTATTTTGTTCAGATTTACATGATCTGATTCTTGCCAAAAACCCAAAAGGTAGAAAATTTAACCAACATCTTCCTTAGAATAAATTATAAGTAACAATTACTTTTAATTATATACTATATTTATTATTTTCCATTAAAATATTTTTAATTATATATTTATACACGTTAAAAATAACTTAAAAAATATTTTATATGTATATATATTTTAATTTAATTAAAAATGTCATTTATAAATGTTGCTCTTTTAAAATTATTTAAAAAATAAATAAATTGAACAACAAAAACAAACTATGAGCTCTTCAAACTTAAATTTCGTTTAATGATAAAAATAATGAAGCTCTACTATTACTTAAATAGAACATTGTCCTTCTCTTTCCAAGTATTGATTAGGCATCCCTACTATGAGTTAATAGACTTAGTCACTATTCATAACGTCTTTGTCTATTCTCCTCATAAAAATGTATCTATTGGAATGAACTATACAACACTCGACCTCTTAAAGATTGTGGGAAGCGAGATATGCTGTGTCTCCATGAGTCCTTGAGTGGGAGGAAATGCGTAGTAACCTTTGTCCATGAGTTTGGAGGAAATGGTTAGTTGTTTGTTATTATTGGGAAAGTGTAACTAATTAGGTTTTATTCGGTGAATAATTTACCATTTGTGAATAGAGGCATTCAAACAAAAAAATAATTATTATTTGTTTTTTTTTCAAACTTAATTTGTGGATTTTATGAACTAAGTTGTTATTACAAATATTAATATAAACATATTAAATATTGTTGTATAGAGGGTATTTTACAAAAAAAAATGATTGTCTTCAATCTCCTTTATGCTACATATTTAATAGATTATTTTTTCCTAAAGAATTTTTTGGAGTGTTCATGTATGATTTTTGTTAGATATGTAAGAGTTTGTTTTAACATTGTTGTATAAAGGGTATCTTAAAAGGAAATAACCCTTGTTTTCAATCTCCTCTAGATTGCATAGATTACAATGTCTTTTTTAAAAGAGTTTTTAAAAGGGTTCATTTATGAGTTTGGTACATATTCTTTGTTTAGTCTTTGATATTTTAATTACTTTATTTTCAATTTTAGATTTATAGAGATACCATCTTGGATGTCCCAACCTTCTAAACATTTATCCAAGTCATTTTTCCAAATTCTTTTTAGCCAAAAATAAATTAGGGAAGAGTGTGAACTTTTATTAACGATAATGTTTATCTTCCCATGACATTCACAAAGTTTACTACACACTTAAAAAAATCAAAATAAATATTATTTAGAGTATCATTTTTATATTTGCACATAGTAAAATGAAAGTATCAAGACACTTTAGTAATTTAATAATGAAAAACAAACTAAATATTGTTTTGAACATAGTAAGGTGTTTTATAATTGCTTCAAGGAAGAATTTCACTTTGAAGATCCTAATCTTATTGATATTCATTTTGTTTTTTAAGTGCATATAATATCCCAAAAATAGTTTTTTATTGACCATACTAAGATTATAAAATATTTGTAATATTTCAACTTCCTTTTATTAATGATTTTTATTTTCATTCTTAACATTAACTTTAAACTTCATCTATATCAAACATTTAGTATTACAATTTTTATAGTTACTTAGTATCTTTGAAATTTAAATTGTGTTTAGTATAAGTATTAGAAATTTGCACCAACCTTATCAAAGTTTTGAACTCTGATGACTTATAATTCTTTCTCTAAAAAGTCATATTTCATTAAATTTGGCTTTGTATAGATAAAACTTTATGAGCTTATCAATATAGTGTACTATGTTTTTCAATAACACTTAAATGTGTACAAGTTTATCTAAAATGACTAAAAAAACACCTAAATACACCAAAACTAGATAAATGACACATAATGATGTGAAACTAAAAAAATAATAATAATAGAAAATAACTTCATATACACTAAACTAACTATACAATATTGTTGTCTTTATTTGAGTATAAAATCATTATGATTATGTTTTATATATACTAGCTATATTTTAATATAATTATGGGTCCAATTTTAGTTATATATTAAGCTAGCTAGATCGTGAAAACACTAAGAAGGAGAAAAATATATGTAAAATGGATTTAAGCACTCCATAGTATTTATTTTAAGGTTTGAGAAATATACATGGGTAAAATTGGAATAACTTGAATGAGAAAAAGATACAATACAATAATTTTTTTTTTGTCAATAATAGTATTAATGGAAAAAAATTGATAAAATTTTAAAAGGTCTTTTTAAAGGGTCCTTAAAGCTTCATAAATTTACATTCTTACAAACTATCTCTATATATAAACTTATTACTCAAATATGCTTTATTTATGGGACAATTTTGAAATAGTTTTACACTATTAATGAAACAACTACAAATAATATAAAAAATTAACGATATCAATTATTACTTATATTAGTTAAAAATAAATAAATTTATGTTTTATATAACTAATATAGTGTAGTACTCAAGTAGGCCTTCTATCAAGAACATGTACAATTTACAATTTATATATTATATATTATGTAAGGTATATCCCCAAAAGTCCAAGTAATAATTTGGTTGAGAAAAATTCATATACATCTTACTTGGGTAAATGCTAGTATTCTAATTTTTTATTTGTGAAATTTGGAAGAGATGGCTTTACACCCTAGTATTCTAGTTTTTAATCTGTAAAATTTAATAGAGATGAAGTTGGGATAATGCCATAGGAGAGAAAGGGTAGGGGTGGTAATTACTATAAAAAATACATAACAAGCCTTGTTAGCGTTGGAAGAACTTTACAAGTCGACTCAATGGAATCTTTGAATCCTTAAGCTTAATAACCCTACAATCTAGAGGTGTAAAACCATGCTTAAGGTATGGAGAACATGATTTGATAACACTACACACAAATTGATTTAAGGTGAAATATCAACATCAAGATTTAGTGATCCGAATTTTAGGGGGTATATGGTCTAAATTCGGATGAAAGGGTCATAAAACTATAAAGCTAATAGATTGTCCATGTGGATCAAGGAGATTCCCACCTCCTCATTAATTAATTGGGCTAACAGGTTGCCCATATGGGTCAAAGAGAGTCTCACCTCTCCATTGGGTTTTATTTTGCACTACTTAGTTAGTTGGGTAGTTAGATCTATTATACTAATACAAACAAGCTCATAATGATCTTAATTTTAGGGGGTATATGGTCTAAATTTGGATGCAAAAATCATAAAGCTTTAAAACTAATAAATTGCCCATGTGGATCAAGGATATCCCCACCTCCTCTTTAATTAATTGGGCTAAAAGGTTTCCCATATGGTTCAAAGAAAGTCTCACCTCTCCATTGGGTTTTATTTTCCACTACTTAGTTAGTTGGGTAGTTAGATATATTATTATAATAACATATACTCATTTAATGATCTCCTTCCATTATTGTATCAGGTTTTATTTTCCATTACTTAGTTAGTTGGGTAGTTAGATCTATTATACTAATAATAGAGACTCATTTAATGAGATCTTTTTAACTTTTTTCAATGGACCATTTTGTAATGCTATATAAAGGCCTATCAAGCCTTCTCGTAATATCAAGTTGTTGATTAAGGTTGGTTGTCATTGATGTCAACCCTTGAAGAAAGCCCTGTAGCACAAAGGTTTGGGTAATGGACCCAAGATTGTTTAATGT